>JARHVA010001227.1:3325000-3450000 GCA_037957365.1 Torreya grandis | reverse complement strand
ACTATATTTTTATTATATCACCCATATTGGATTAGGAAAGAGAGTTTAGTTTATCCTATATTATGTGGTGATTGAGGAGTTGGACAGTAATTCTATAGTGGTAGCTAGGAAATCAAATCTCCAATCATGGTTGTACACTTTCTCACACTTTGCTCGCAATCACCATTCTACTACACTACTCACTCACTCATATGGGGTGAGTAAGATATGGCATGATAGATTTGGATATATTAACTATATATGTTTGGGATAAATTAGTCAACTTGATATGGTTATAGGATTTCCTTGTGTTCACTTTTCTAATGGTGTTTTCTAGGTTTTCAGATTTGGTAAACATCCCAAAGAAAAGCATGACAAATGAATATCATATATATATATATATATATATATATATATATATATATATATATATATATATATATATATATATATATATATATATTGGATCTTGTTCACAATGATATTTCTGGTCCATTTCCGTAGCCTTCATTTAGCACAATTAGGTATATTCTTACATTCATTAATGAATTTTAATGTAATAATTTTGTTTACTTTATAAAAGACATACATTTTTTTGAACTTTTCTAGGACTTTAGGGATCTTATGTTGGAATAGTCAAGAAAAACCATAAACATTTATAACACACATAATGGTGGACATTATCATAACCATTGTTATGATAATTTCATCGATTCAAAATGGATTGCTTTACAATATACAATTCCATATAGTCCTCAACATAATGGTGTGGTAGAACACAATAATAGATTCTTGAATGAAATGGAAAACTATATGATACACTCGAAATATTGAACTCAATATTAGGTAAATTTTATTAACTATGCATGTTAAATCCAGAACCATGATCCTTATCCAGAATTAAAATGAATCACTCCTTTTGACTCTTGGACCATTTGAATACTCATAATTAAACACTTAAAAATGTTTAGATCTCCAGTTATGGATTGCATTCGTAAAAAAATGTATAATAATGGTTCCACATAGTAGACCTTACATCTTCTGTGGGTTATATATGGTGTTAAATGATACATGATTATTCATCCTACCACACAATATTTTTATTGTTGATAGGAGTGTTCCTTTTTTAAGAGGGTCTTTTAAATTCCACAATTGACACTTCTTACTTCTCCTTGGACTCACTAGGATTCAATGATAGTTTGAATGATTTAGACCACCTGAGTAGATTCATAATCATGATGATTATTCTTATAATTCATATGATATTATAAGAGATGGGGATTCACACCCTTATTATCATAGTCACTTTACATATGTTGAGGAATATCCTCATGATTATCAAACTTGAGGCTCCCTATGGGCTAGATCGACACTCAAAACTATAGGTGATTGGGTTGGGGATCTATCAAATACTAGGTAGACATGCCCACAAATTTTTAGTATTCCACATGTATTCATTTCCACTACCTCATATCCACATTAATTTATTGAGGCTTGTATAACTTAGTGGGATATCACCATGCATGAGGAGTATAGATCAATGATTAGGAGCCACACTTGGGATTTAGTTCCCCCTCATGAGGGAAGGAAAATTGTTTGATGTAGATGGATATATGAAATAAAAAATTTAGAAGATGGGTGAATGGATAAGTTCAATGCATGAATAGTATAAAAATGCTTTTCATAAGTTCTTGGAATTTAATACACTTAGAACATTGCACCAATTACAAAGATGATATCTAATTGAGTTATTATTTATATTGTTGTAGCTCATAATTTATATGTTCATCATATGGATGTGAAGAGTGTACTAATTCACTTAGACCTTGACTATGATATATATATATATATATATATATATATATTAGATACAAGATTTTAGGTAGGAGTATTCCTTAGTTTTTAGTCTTTATAAATTTATCTATGGACTCTAAAATTTCATTGAGGATTGGTATGCCAAGACGAATTCCTTCCTCTACACAATTGGGTTCACTAGATGTGACTGGAGTCCAAATGTTTGAATATTTTGGTTTGATTAATAACTCCTAGTTTTGGTATTTGATGTTGATGACCTGCGCATCACAAGGAATTCTTCACCCTCTATTCCAATAGCGAAAACTGATTTACATGAAGGATTCTCTATGACTAACATGGGTATCATGCACTAATTTTATGGTATTGAGATTTCATAATCTAAATCAATGATTATTATTACATAATCTAAGTATGATATTCATTTGCTTGTATGGTTTAACATTATTTATTGTAAGACAATGCTCACACCTTTTCTTTTTGTATTTATACTTGAGGCTAAGTGTCCTTCTCCATTGCTTAATACTACCTTATTTGGATAAATTGTTGTCATCCATATATATTTGAATCATAGTAGACCAAATATTCCATATTTAGTAGGCATGGTCTCTAAATATTTATAGATATCACATGAGATGCACTCGAAAGTAAGAAATCATATTTTCCATTACTTTTAGGGTACTCATAGTTTTGGGATTTATTATTGAGTACGAATTCATGTTGACTTTATTGGATACATAGACATATATGGGTGTAGAAATATTAAGTATCATAATTTCATTTTAGGTTATATTTTTTCACATGGTTCAAGTCCAAATAGTTGGTCCAAAAGAAATCATAATCCTATTATATTATCATCTACTAAAGGTGAATAAATAGGAGTTGTCAATGATAATACTAAGGCTATTTGACTTTAGAGTATTGTTATTGAGTTTGTTATATAATGTAAGTGACCCATAGTCATAGTTTTTGGTAACCAAATTACCATCCAAATCTACATGAATTTGGTCAAACATCAGTGGACTAAAACATAGATAATCATATGCACTTCATTTGGTAGTTCATTTATGGATAGGCCATTAATATTGGTCTTTCTTGGACTACAAAGTAGATATTTGATATCTTCACTGAACCCTTCACTTGAGAAATTATCTTCATTTGTGAGTTCTTATTTTAATACAAATTATTTCAGAATCATCTTCTAGTGGATTTATATTCCTCTATTCTTCTCTCTACTTCTGGGGGAGACCTTATATCGATTAGTATGTGGGGATTTTATATGTACTTATATTCCTAATCAATCATTCCTATCGAGACCCAATTTTTATACCCACATAAGCTACAACTAAGTGAGGGGGGGTGCGGGGGGGGGAGAAGGAGGGTGGGGGTGGGTGGTGTTAGTTTAGTTTATTTATTCCATTTTATAGTTTTTATTACAGCTATATTTAGCTTATTTATTTTTATTTTTGACGTCATGATATGTAATAATGAGGTCCTTAAGTTTCACATACACATGTCTGACTTGTATTCAAATAATTTGGTATGGATCCAATTAACAAATACTAACCAATGTTTACATTTTGTACATGGTGACCACTGTCCATTTAGAAACTGTCATATGTTCACATTGCCAAACGTATGTGTATTTATGCCTCTCTTCTACATATTTATGTACCTTTACTCAAAGTTATTTTCATAAATTTTATTAATAATGTATTATTTTGCTCATATTTGGTTCCTCTTTTTCTATCAAACTTTCTCTTTTTGCATGTTAAGAGTCTATTGTGTTTTAATCTCACCAATAATTGATAATGTGTCATTTCCTAATATAGTAGTTAATTCTTCCCATTTATTATATATGTGCTAATGAAGAGTTAAAATTTTTAGTTTAATGTTTTTAATCCTTTTCTACTATGATTTATTTACTAGAATTATTTAGATTCAATATGTGTTCTATTGTAACTATGTTATGTAACTTGTTAAAAGAATCAATACATGAGAGAGAAACAATAAGATATATATAACCATATATGGGTATGAGTACAAGTTTCAAATGAAAAAACTAATGTACAAGTGGAAATATTAAAAAAATTCTAGAAATATAGTTTTAATATATATAATGATATAGTCTTTATTTTAGTAATGATGTTATGTGAATGTTTTAACAATTAAATCAAGTGTGTAGAAAATGTATGTAGTTATGGTAACAAGGTAAGTGATAATATGTGATGATATACCAACACACACAATTTTTACCATATAATAACCCACACAACCTATACCAACATGTGTGCTTTGTATTGTGTGTTACTTGCGTGACTAGTTTTTTTTCTTATGGTTAACCTTGGCATATTTTTCATCAAATTTGGAATTATTTGTGTAAAATTTATAGAAATTTTTCTCATTTATGTTTTGTAGAGAAATACGTACCTAGAGGGAATCCCTTCCGATATGAATTGTTAGATTCCTAAACTCATAATTTAAATTTCAAATGTCCTGAAAATCATTATTTTATATGATATGGCCTATAAAAAGTGTTAATGGATAGTTAGGCCATAGGGAAGGTTTAAAAAATGCATAAGTCTAGAATTGAGATTCTATATGAAAATATTGAAGGGATGAAAATAGAGGAAACTTGTCCATTTTTATGGACTATAGAAAATATCTTCTTCTCTTTCTTAATTAGAAATAAACACGCAATTACTCATTATTCTTAGTTGCAAAAAAACATTGGGAGAATTGAACATGGATTGAAATTTTTGGGGAATAGGATAATGACTAAATGAAGAAGTTACCATAATTTCTACATTAGAGTCAAGTACATTAATCGTAGAAAATTTTGGCCATTTTTTATGTGAAAATTATGACTTTAAATATTTTTTGGATATATTTTTATGGGTATAATTGGTAATGGGCATACAATTGGTTTAATGTGAAGGTAAATTTGTTGGGATATTAGTTGAATACTTGTTTCCTTCCATGATATTTTATGAAGGATGAACTTGGGTCTAAAAGTTTGCTTGTTGGTTCCCCTTCTTACTTTTCATAAAGTAAGATAATGTTGGAAGTATTATAAATGGGAATGAAACTTGCAGCCATTTTGGATTATTTTTATCTTATTATCTTATTCATTGTCATGAAGAATTAAAAGGTAAATTATTTTTATTAAGGGTAAAACATAGGTTGTTGATAGGTCCCGCAACCTAGTAAAAAAGAGAAAACATATATAGCAACGAATGAATCATGGAAAACCTCTATTTGTGGAAAAAAAACATAAAAAACAAAATAGGCAATGTCAACCAAGCTAGATTAAAAAAAAAAAAGTTATTTTAATAAAGAACAAAAACACAACAATCACAAAAATAATGTGATAATAAAAAAAGTCATGAAAAGGATCAAAACAAAAATAAAACCAAGACCCTTCATATCTACATTCCTTTCATGAGCTAAGGATCATTTTTTAATGTTCTTTATCATTCTTACTTTTTCCTTTCCATTTGGTACTCACCCTCATCCATTCACCTCATTTGAGTTTAAATTAGGCAAAATAGAAATGAACAGTTCAAAGGCATCACATATTATTTATTTCAACCAGGGAATCCTAACTAGCAAAACTTCATCTTCAATAATGGTTAATGGATTATGATGCTTCACACCCTCTCTATAGTCACATTTATTGTTCATATCATATTCTTAATCCATGACCTTCACACATAGAGCTAAAAGTTTCATAGGTGTTTCCAATACCATTTCTTGGATTTCATTGTCCTCTTCACTCTCAGTTTCCTTGTCGAGTCATGTTTCAACCTCAAGTTCTTCACTTTTACTATAACTACCTTTAAAGTCACTATCATCTAAATTATAATTCCACCAAGATGATCCTTTTAACTCTTTATTGTCCACAAATGGTATCCATATGACCTGTATTAAAGCATTTATGACAATGGAAAGGAAAGCCCTCATAATTGAGGGGTTGTTATGTTATTGCAAATGTATATTATATTTTATTACAATTTTTTCTAGTTTTCCAATGAACATAAGGCCTACTTTTAGTAGGAAAAACTATTATTTGTTTTTTTTGAATCCATACATGTCTTCTTCTCCTTTTTACTAACCTATACTATGTAATTCTTGGGGTCACCTCTTGGTCTTAAGGATTGACTAGGGCTTAGTAGCCCAATGAAGTCATAAATTTTAGAGGTGAGTAACCTTCCTCTTTTCAAATTTCCATGTTGTTGTGTTTATATACTATTATGGACACAATGGAATATGTTGTATGTTTAAAAACTATGGAAAGATAAAATATTATCAAAAAAATATTGAGTGTTGGAATGATTTCATTTGGGTGTCACTAATTTGAAAGGTTATGTTAAAAACAATTATACATATACATATGTTATCCTTTTATTAGTAAGGAATTTATGACAATCATATAAGCTTAATTTCATATGAGTTATAATAATGGATTAGTAGTATTTGTTATGTAGGTGGTATTGTAATCATTTTTCAATTAGTTATGCATTGAAAAATGTCCATACTACACTTTCTAAAGTTTATGTATACATAAAATTAATTTATGAAATACAAAATTAGAAAAATATTATTTTCCTATGTTTCTATTGGGTGATATGATGGGAAAAAACTATTTCTTAGGGAAAATAGGTCTATTTCAATTTTTTAAAATGAAAAAAAAATTATTATCTAATCAAATACATGAATTAAAGCTCGGTGAAAGTTTCAAAAAATATTTCACTATGTAAAATGATCTAAAGAGTCAAAAGGGAATATTCTATAATAATACATGGTAATAAAATACTTAAGCTAACATTCTAAATGTTTTATTAAATTTCTTGAATTACTAAAGCATGTATTATCTTTTAGGTAAATTTTCTATTTCATTTATTTGAATCATAAAAACTTTATAAGCCATATTTTTTATTTTCTTAGAGAAAGTCTATCAACCATTATAAAACTACATCATTAAAATTTGAGTTTCAATTTTGGTCATTGTGATCAAGCAAATATTTTCCAAAAGTAATAAAATTGTGTTTTCTACTTCAATTCATAATAAATATTTGTGAAATTAAACTCATTTGAAATCTAAATATGTGTGTGATAAGACCAATATACCATTTTTCTAAATTTCCTTTCAATAATGAGAAAATATCCTATTTATTTTTAAGCATCTAGGTAAATTTTTAGAAGAAGATGTAAATAATTTTAAAGTAATTATGATTCCTTCTTATTTTTTCAAGAGAATTTTTTTTGATAATATAATATCATAAATAATTTTACAAGTGAATGTTTTCAAGATTCAAATAAAACCAATTGAAAAAATGTGACATTTTTTAATAAATTATTTCTGAAACATCTAGTCGAACCAAGTAAAAATCAAAATAAAAGTACATAATTATATTTCTTCTTACATCTTGTCAACATCAAAAAATGAAAAATGAAGAATATTTCACTTTACTCTAAGCCTCTCAAGCTTGTGCAATCTCACAGAGTTTTTAAGTGGTAGTATTCTAGGGACTCAAAACAATGGAGAAATTAATCCTTTGGTAGAGATTTCACAGCCTTGTTGAGCTACCAAGTGGTAGTATTATCAAAAATCAGAACCTTGAAGGCATTAAGTCTTTGGGATAAGCATTTCAACCTTCTATAGTCCCATATAACTACCAAATGGTAGTATTTTAAGGACTTGAAGTCTCAAACACATTAAGACATTGGATTAAGCCTCTCGAGCTTCCACACTCTCCTAAAGATGCCAAGTGGCAGTATTTAGAGGACTCAAGACACTAGAGGTATTAATCTTTTGGGATAAGTCTCTCGAGCATCAATAATCCTATGGAATTGATATGTGAAAATATTTTGGGGACTCAAAATGTTGGAGGCATTAAGCATTTTAGTCAAGCATTCTCAATGTCATGGAAATTCTAAATGGTAGTATTCTATTGACTCAAAACCCTAGAGGCATTAAGCCTTTGGGATAAGCCTCTCGATATTTTTCAAATCTATGGAGCTACCAAGTGATAATATTCTGGCTACCCAAAATGATAAAAACATTAATCCTTTAGCTAGGCTTCCTCATCCCCTTGGAGATGTTAAGTGATAGTATACTAGGAACACAAAACCCTGAAGGAGTTAATACTTTTTGTTAAGCCTCTCACATGTCCTCAATCAAATGGCAGCATTCCATGGACCTATAATGTTTAAGGAATTAATAGTTTCGCTGAGTTTCCTCATCATCTTGTAGTTACCAAGTGGAATTAATACATGGACTCAGAAACTTGAAGGCATTAAGCCTTTAGGATAAGCCTCCTCAGCTTCCACAATCCCATGAAACTTCTAATTGATAGCATTTTGGGAACCTAGAATGCCAAAGGCATTAAGATTTTGGTTGAGATTCCTCCACCCTATAGATTTTCCAATTAGTAATATTTGAGGGACTCATAACCTCAAATTTATTAAACCTTTGGACTAATCCTCTCAAGCTTATATAGTCCCATAGACTTTTCAACTACCAATATTCCAAGGACTCAGAGTCCTACAGGCATTAAGCCTTCGGGATAAGCCCTTCAAGATTTTATAGTCATGTGGATCTATGAAGTGGTAGTATTCTAGCAACATGAAACACTAGAGTAATTAATCATTTGGGGAAAATCTCTTTAGATTCATTGTCTCATGAAGTTTGCAAGTGGTAGCATCACAAGGATTCATAGCCACTGGGGTATTAAGAAATTAAGATGACAATATGATAATTCCTTTCTAAAAATAGAATGTAGTGGAATTTGTCTTTCTATAAATTAGAATTCATCACCACCCCCTGGACCCCTCTCCCCTAGGAAAATAGTGAGGAGCATTGCTCCTTCCACAATGGACCCTACACCCCTTCTCAGGAATTGGGCTACAAAACGTAATGCAAAGGTATCCAATCAAATACTTTGTTGCCACATATCTAAAAGTTATGATGGTTATTATATATCAAGAAATCAAGATAATTAACTATTTCTTAAAAACATGATAAATTATGTAGCATTATGTAATGCTTCACTACCTTATATTTGTCAAATTGTGTTAGATCAAGAATAATTTTTAAAATATAGTACATCACTTTTTTTTCTATATCATATAATTAAATATAATAAGATAAAATAATAAAATCTCTAAATCCAATGCAATCATGTAAAATTCAAATAGATTCTAATTCGTTTAAAATATTTTATTTCCAATCATGGAATAGTTCCTAGCAAATGAAAAAACTATCAAGATTATATACATCATACTTATCCATTTTTCCCAAAAAATTACTGTTTGCACTTGACTCTACATATGATTGCCTATCCTCTAAAACTTTTTCTTGTAAATATAGTGGCATTGCCTTCATCCAGTTTTAAAAACAATGTCTATGAAACCAGTTACCATGTGTCAAATTTATCTTTTCACGAGTTGTCTAGCACATTTGAATCATAATGCATGTCCCTATCGTTCTTTCCATGGACATGACACATTTCTTTGTCTTATTGGTTGCCCTCTTTCCATTATCCCTGATTAGTCCATGTCTAACAGTAAATTGAATTCCCTGTAGATCGACCTAGCTATGACCATCACACCCAATCACAAGTTGCTATACTGCATGAGAAAACATCCACAGATACATAAGCGTTTACTTTGTATCATGCCAAACACCTAAACTCATCAAATCAGACATTACAAATGTCTTACAGTAGATATTGAAACCGCTTAACAACACTTATTATTAAAATATTTTTCATAATTATGTTCGAGTTTTTCTCGTATCTGTTGAGTTATTAAATTTATTTGAAATAAGACAGTATATCCAACATGTGAATAAAAATTATAAACTTTTGAGAATTTTCATATCAAAAGGAAATATTTTTGAACAAATATCTTATTCCTGTGTGAATAGAATTACGAATAAGTTGTGAATAAAAATTGTTTTTATATCTAAAACTAAATAGATTATTTAAAAGGGTAAGTAGTCTTTTAAAAATAAATTTGAATTCTTCTCTGCACGAATTAAATTCTTGAAAAGGGTATATAGTCGTTTGAAAATAAATTGCATTCTGTATTAACAGACATTACATTCTTTAAAAAGGGTGTGTACATTATTGCAGGCCATATTACATTTTTAACTAGATTGCACTTTAAATTAGACTTACAGAAGCCTATAAAAGGAGTATTTATTGACGGGTTTTTTTTCTAACCAAAGAATAAATATGAGAATAATTACAACACATAATCTTAAAGAAAAAATATAAAAAAGAAACGTAGACTACATTTAGCCTCCACGATGAGAAGAATTACAACACATAATCTTAAAGTAAAAATATAAAATAACATCCTAAACTAGCTTTAGCCTCCATGCAGAATCCAGGTGTTATATTGTGATTATAGACCCCTTGACTATTTAAACACAATTGTGCTTCACTTTGTAAAACCCGCGATGACATCAAGATAAGTATTGTTAAGATATTCCCTATAGAATCAAATCTAAAAATGTTACAATATTTACTGACTAATCAATTCTTAAATATAAGATGTTAGACGTAAAAAAAAGGGACAACAAAACCAGGGATTTAATTTTTTAAGAAAAATATAAATAAGGAACTCTTGGGTTTTGCCTGATGATATAATTTTAAGAGTGGAACTCTGATCAAACAAAAAGAATATTTTGTCTAAATAATAATGTGTCTCTGGGTAGAATCCCTTTTAAAAAGGCGCGAGGAGCGGGCTGGAAGCGGGTAGGCAGGCAAACGTGGACAAAATATATTAAATTTACCTTCTTTATTTTCTTAATTTTTAAAATGTACAGAGAGAGTGAAAATCAGTGTTAAATTAATCGGAAAATGGAATTAAGTTTGAATTAATCTGTTTTAAAATTATTAATAATTAAATTAGTTGTATTGTAAGTAAGATTGAAAAACATCTAATGAACAACTTTAAAACCAAAAACATATGTTTTTAAATCTCTCTTTTTTTTTTTTAATCCCTGCATAAATAAATCAAAAAGAGATAACAATATACAATATGAATTTTTAAAATAAATTATTGTATCACACTTGTGCATAATATTTTACTAATAAGACAATTTAAAACAATCTTATTACAAAATAACATGTATGACAATTTATATCTAAATTAAATATAAAATAAAAATTAAATTTATATTTAAATTTAATAAAGTTAATTAATCTATAATTAGACTTTTAAAAATACATTCTAAGACCACTGAAAGTACACCAAAGAAAACAACGTTCACTCACTTTCAAGACTAATATTTCTAAGTTTGTCGTAGAAAAGCGATTTCTTCTTTAAAGATAATCAATAGGTTCACGTTAGATTCAAAAAGCCCTTAAGGAATCCATTTTTTTTTGGTCTCATGACAATAATCAAGGATTAGTATGAGATAATAATTCATGGTATACTTTTTTTACATAAAACCTTTTAAAAAGGTTTTTATTTTATTTAATGACATCATTCTCCTCCAAATTTCAAATATGGTGACATATCATGAAGTTGTCAAAATAAATTAGAAGATTGAAGAGATGATTTGCAACTGTAAAAATTCATTTTTTCCATTGTCTTTGAAAGCCCCAAACACACATGGTTTCAATTTAACAATTGTGAACTTGAGCTCGCAACAAATTTGAGAAGTAAAATTCAACATTGTGAACTTGAGCTCCCAACAAGTTTGAGAAGTAAAATTAAAATATGTTGAATGAAAGATGATTACATAGAGGCTTTGCATTAAACTAAGGATCCTTTAAAAAACTGATAGACGTATTATTTTTCCCCAGAAAAAGTAGTTAGAAATTAGGATCCATGTTTTCTAAGAAAATTTAGATATGTGACCATCCATCCAATGCTTTGCTATAAAATACTATGTTGGCTCTTCCATATTATGAAGGTACTTTCTTCACAACAAAATGATCTAAAGAATATCTTTACCATGATAGATTCTTTCAAAATGTTTGACTTTTATATCTTAATTTATCATGATTATTCTTTTTATTGAAAGCCACCCTTTAAATTTAGGCAAATAAACCACTTCCCACATCATTAAAATAATTTTCCTGAATTCTATAGATTCATTTCACATTTAAAAAATTATAATTATTTAATACTGTATGCATTTTGATGAACTCAATAACCATTTCCAATATATTTATTACTCTAAATTTAATATATTAATTATATAATTTATTAAATGTGCGTATTGCATTTTGATGCAAATTTCATTTTCCATATTATAAAACCACACAAATTAGTAGGTCTTCGCCTTACTAACAAGTAACAGTCCCTTGACGCCTAGAGTTACTTTTGAGGAAAAAATATTCCACTGACATCAAATTTATAAGCAGTTCAAATCAACGTTACGACATATAAACCATTATTAATATAAAAGTTTATTTGATTGAGAAAGATCAACGGTTGAATTGAAAATCTTACAGATTGTCAAACCTGGAGAGTAAAAAGTCAGAATTGTCATATAATTGCACGATGATGTTCTTTACAGTTTGCTATTATGAGATTGCATGCTGACCAACCACATTCATTGTGAACATTACCAATCTTGACCGTTCACATTATGGCATATAATTGGATGATGTATTTTACATTTGCTATTTAGAGAATTTGTGCTTAGCAGCCTACATTCGTTCTGCCTGGATAACATTACAGCAAGTTTAATTTTGACACATTACCATTGTTGACGGTACACATTCAACAACTGCTCTAAAATTAATTAATAATCTCCACTTTGTAGGCTTCTAGATTATCGTTCCCAGAGCATTATTAATTACAGTAAAATAAAATATTTGCGGGTAAAAGGACATATTTACATTGAAATTTCACTTTGATTTAATGGAATTAATGGATGTTGAAGAATTCTGTCTTTAGTCGCTTATCCTCTTCAACCTGCCGGTCTAACGATCCACCGACCCAACCAACCAACCACCACGACCACCATAAACCCAAACAAAAAAAAAGAAAGGATTAAAGAGAAATATTAAAGTTTAATTTGGTTTGATCTCATCTTGAAAGAGCAGTAGTCTAGTTGAGTTCAGCGGGTCATATATTTATACCAAAAATTAATATTTTAACGTATGAATGATGCTCTTTAGGTTATTAAACTTTATTTATTTTCCGAACACTTTTAATCAAGAGTAGGTTTTTATGTAACACGTTTTTAAATTAATGATATATTATATTTTATTTTATCCATTTTTATATTAATGATATATTATATTTTATATGATAAAATATAAGTCATAATTTAAATCAAAAAGTATAATTGCATTGGAAATATAATGTTCCTTCACTATAATAAGATTTTATGTGATTTCAGAATGAATGTTGTTGCCCAACGCTTTGTATGTAATATTCCAAATCAATTTGAAAAATAAATAAATTAACATTACATACATACAATTTCAAATGTTTAAATGGATACTTTGCAAATTTGTATGTGATATTAATTTTAAAGGAAATTTGTTAAATTTGATGTCCCACTATCTTTCTACTTCCTTGTTTGATAAACTTAGCCCTCAAATTGTATGTAGCAAACAAGTTTAAATGTTTCTTCGAATTAATGACAATACTTAAATTTTTGCAAAAAGGTTATTGTCCACTTTTGCAACAAAGATGGAACATTACAAGTCTATTATTGGGTCCTCCAATTTATTTTTTTTCTTGGATAAGTCAATGAACTTCAAGTTCTAATTACTTTAATATTGTCAAATTAACAATAACAACAAAGCAAGGAGAAGCGAGTAATGTATAGAATCCTTTAAGAATTAAAAGTGATTTAAAGATTTAAGTTTCTCAAAATAACCATTTTGGAAAGAGAATGAAGATAAATGTGAGACAATTCACAATTTAGAGTGATACCCTAAAATTGAAATAAAATTGTTTATCATTAATTTATAATAACTTTCAGTTATGAAATGTTAACCAATTGGATAGTTTTATGTTGAAAAGAATAATTTTACTAATATAATATAATATACTATATCATTAGTCATACCAAAAAAAAAGGATAAGATGCAACACTCCAAAAAACAAGCTACATCGAACAAAACAAGGCTCACGAAGAAAACAATATTAGAAAAGGGACAACTTAAGGTTACACAAATTAAAAATTAAACTATCTCAAATGTACATCAACCAAAATAAGAAAATAAAAGCACAAATAATAAAAAATAAAAATAAGCAACAATAGTGAACATGGCCACCTAAAGAGGGGGAAAATGTGGAGGATACTAATATTTTCATTCCCAAACCCCCTAAGCAATGGGTCCCTCATCAACATGTAAGGGATCATGTCCATCATTGTATTATTTTTTGTTAGATTCTTCTTTCCTAGAAGAGAAAATGGCAATGGTCAACTGTGGAAACTTATTGTATGAAGGGAACACCCCTTCACCTCCCACTTACTCCCCTGCTTGCCCCCACGACCCACACCCTGCATCCCCCCCAAGCAACTGCCCCTTGTCATGTTCCCATCACCCTCCCCTCCACACATAATAGACCTGGCAAACCCATTATGGTGTGGAGATGATCAATGAGAGTGAGGAGAGGGGGTCCTTTGGTTTCAAGACTATTCATGTCTAAAACCCACTACGACATCCATGAGTGGAGAGCAGTGGCATGGAGGAACTGCAGGGTCAAAATTGACAACAAGAGGAAAACTCCCCCAGTGATATAAGATGGTTTTCATATGATGAATCTTAAGGTGAACTTTATCAATATGGACCTAAATCGAGAGGGTAACATTAGAAATCATAGGAATGTTTCTAGTGAAAAAAATCTGCTTTACATTTCTTCTTAATTAAAAAAAAGTATTATTTATAAGTTTGTCCTAAAAAGATATTTCTTCTTCAAGGTAATCCATAGAAATCCCTTGGAAATCCAGTTTTTTTGCTAATGACCATAATTATAGATTAGTATAAAATGTAACTCGTTATATACATTTTTTTAATAAAAATTTAAAGAGTTTTTGTTCCATTTAATGACATCATTCTCCTTTGAATTGCAAATATGGTGAAATATCAAGAAGTTGTCAAGATAAATTAGAAAATCAAAGAGATGATTTGCAACTGTAAGAACCCATTTTTCCCATTGTCTTTCCAATCCCCAAATACACATTGTTTCAACCTAGTAATTGTTAACTCATATTCCCAATAAGGGTGAGAAGTAATATTAAAATATGCTAAGTGAAGGGTGATGACAGAGGCACCCCACATTAGACTAGGGATCCTTCAAAAAATTGATAGATCTCTCATTTTTATTCCCAGAAAAGGTAGTTAAAATTAGGATCCACATTTTCCAAGAAAATTTTAAATATGTGACCCATACATCCAGTATTTTATTGTAAAAAAATATGTTGGCTCTTCCATGTTATCAAGGTACTTTGTTCACAACAAGATACTCTAAATCATATTTTTATCGTAGTAAATTCTTTTGAGAAGTTTATCTTTTATAACTTAATTTATCATGAATAGATTTTTTATTCAAGCTCACCCTTTAAATTTCGGCAAATAAACTTATTCCTACATTATTAAAGTAATTTCCTTTAACTATATAAAATCATTCCACATTTCAAAAAATTATAATTATTTAATACAGTATATATTTATTAAATAGACATCTTCAAAATATTTAAATTTAAAATATTAACTATATAATTTATTAAATATGCTTTTAATGAAATTTCGTTTTCCAAAATCTAAACGACGTAATTTAGTAGGTCTTAGCCTTACTAGGTTTACAGGGAGTGGGCTCGGGGAAAAAATATTGCACTGGCGTCAAATTTCTATGGGCTTTCACGTATTCTACTGCCACGAACAAATCCCTGACGTCTAACTTGCCATAATCATTGCAGAGTAGCTCAAATTAACGTGACGACATATAACCCTATATCTATGGTTGTGTTGTACCAGCCGAAGGTACCGAGATTGAACGACTATTAATTAAACTAATGCGTAGGGAGAATGAACCATTTTTTATCTAAAAGTTAATTTGATTGAGAAAGAACAACTATTGAAGCGAAAGTCTTGCAGATTGTCAAACCTGGAGAGAAAAAAGTCAGAATTGGCATATAATTGCATCGTGTTCTCTATGCTATTACGAGAATTTATTCTTTCCAGCCTATATTCATTCTGCCTGGATAACATTATAATTTTTACACATGACCATTGTTGACCGTACACATTCAACTCTGCCTGCATAACATTATAATTTTAACACATGACCATTGTTGACCGTACACATTCAACTAGTCAAAATAAATTAATAATCTCCACTTTGCAGGCTGCTACATTATTATTCGCAGAGCCTTATTAACTAGAGTAAAACATTTGCAGATAAAAGGACATATTTACCGTGAAATCCGACTTCGATTTAATGGAATTAATGGATGTTGGAGAATTCTTTCTTTAGCTGCTTATCCTCTTCAACCCGCCCGTCTACCCAAAACCACCACCACCAATAATAACACATAATATATTAAATTATTATATATAAAAATATTAAATTTTAAATTGGTTTGTAGCTTTGCAATCTAAGGTTGATCTCATCTTTAAAGGGCAGTAGTTTAGTTGAGTTGAGCGGGTCATACTTGCACTAAAAAATAATATTCTAATGTAAGAATGATGTTTTTTATGTCTTAAACTTTATTTATTTTCTGTAATGCTTTTAATCTGAAGAATGTTTTTATACAACACGTTTTTTTAAAGGATCATGTATCATATTTTATATGATTGTGAATTTAAAAAATAATAATTGCATAAGAAACATATGGAAATATAATGTTTTTTCACTGTCATAATATTTTATAAGATTTCAGAATGAATGCTGCTGCCCAACGCATGGTATGTAATGTTCCAAATCAATTAAAAATAGAAAAATAAATTAACATTACATATACTACAATTTCTAATGTTTAAATGGACACTTTATAAATTTGTATGTGGTATTTATTTTAAAGAAAATCTGTTAAATCTAATGTCCCACTATCTTTCAACTTCCCCGTTTGATAAACTTAGCCCTCAAACTGTATGTAGCAGACAACTTTAAAGGTGAGGCTCAAAATCCTCAATTTATTCAAATTAATGATAATTAATTCTTAAATTATTGTTAAAAGGTTATCATTCATTTTTATAATAAAAGCGGAACAATACAAGTCTACCATTGGGTCCTCCAATTTATTGTTTTCCTTGGACAAGTCAATGAGATTCAAATTCTATTTAGTTTTATCAAATTAACAATATCAACAAAGTGAAGAGAAGCAAGTAATGCATACAACCCTCCAAGAACTACAATTGATTCAAAGATTTAAGTCTTCCCAAAATATACATTTTGGGAAGTGAATGAAAATAAATGCGATATAATTCACAGTTTGCAGTGATAACTTGAAATTGAAAATATTTGTGTAAGATGAAATTTTTTTATTATTAATTTACAATAACTTTTAGTTATAAAATGTTATTGAGTTGGTTTTTTTTAGATTGAAAATCATATTTTTATTAATATTATATAATATAGTATATTTTTTGTCATACAAAGAAATGAGTGTAAATGTATCATCTCAAAAGCCATGCTACACTAAACTAAACAAGCCTCGCAAAGAAAAGAATGTTACAAGAAGGATAACTTAAGGTCACACAAACTACAAGTTAAATTATGTCAACTGCACATCAACCAAAAAAAAAAAAAGTAAAAGCAAACACAATAAAATAAATTAAATTAAACAACAATAGCAAACATGGTTGTTGGCAAAGAGGGAGGAGGTGGAGGATGTTGATAATTTTATCCCCAACCCCCCTAAACAGGGGGGTCCTTATAAACAAGTGAGGGATCCCACCCATCATTCTATTATTTTTTCTTAGATTCGTCCTACCTGGAAGTCAAAATGGCAATGGTCAATCTTGAAAACTTATCCTATGAATGGAATTCCCGCTAGCCCCCTCCCCCCCAATTGCAGACCCATTCTTACCCTCCATTCCCAACATGTTAGACATGGAAAACCCATTGTGATGTGTGGATGATCAATGAGAGTGAGGAGAGGGTGTACTTCAGCTTTGAGACTATTCATAAAAAACCCATGATTGCATCGATGAGGTGGAGAACGGAGACATGAAAGCTCTAGAGGGTCACAATTGATGGCATAACAAAAACTCCCGCAATGATCCAAAATGGTTTGTATATGATGAAACATAAGGTGAACTTTATTAGTTTGGACATGAATCTAGATGGTAGCATTAGAAATCAATTAAGTTTCTCTAGTTCAACACAATCTCATTTCCATTTGTTCATGATTACAAAATTGAAAAAAATGTGAACATAGAAATTCCACCAAATTGTATTGTATCTTGTAAAAAGGCAAAGTACCCTAAGAGAGCCATTTTATATATGAATAACTCAAGTCTAAAGGGATCTCAGAGGTTGTGAATCGGTCTCCAAGCAGAAAAGACATGAGGGAAAAACTGGAAAATATGTTTCACGACTTATAGCTAGTGACATGCAGGGAAAATGAGATTTGAAACTCCCATGTACTTGAGATAATCACTTAGAAGCAAACCCTAGTATAGAATACACCATGGAAATGGGATTTTTGAGGATCGATGAGAGCATCCCAAATTATACCAAACCTTCTAGCCCAGACAACATAAAGGAATCTACAATTACATTAGTGATTGATGGTTTTAATTTTAATTTGTTAAGGAGGAAACATATTATATCCAAATAGAGGAGAGTAACGATAAAATAATTATGTAACTATATAAATATGTTAATATGAAACCAATTACTTTTGAATCAAGCATCAACTACAGTCAAAGACCTTGTTACATGACCATGAATTCTAGGTCCCTAACCTATCGCATGTATTAGGAAAGGAATAGCCGACTTGTGGCTTACTTATCTATCTTTCATGTTATATCACATTTATCTATGCATTCATTTGGTTAGTATGTCAGCCTATGGAGTAACCATAGCTTAGATAGACTATATATAGGATGTAGTGGGTAATTGTTTATCATCATAATATGAATTATGTTCTTATTAAAACTTGTGGAGGTTGCCCCTTTGAATTCGCTTGTCTATTATCATATATTCTGATATATTTCAGTCATGTTTAGATCTATTTCTAATATTCTACTTTATTGTTGATGTAATTTCATTATAAGTGGTATCAGAGATATGATTTAGGCAATCTTGTGGGTGAAACCCTAATTTTTTTAAATTTGGCTATATCTAAACCATGGTTGAAAATTTCTCTACAATTTACTTACTAAAGATGATAAATCATTAAATTAAGCCTCCATTAAAATTTCAACTCATTTGGATATGTTTTTAGAATGTTATCACCATTTTAGTGTTTTTCATAAAATTGCTCTATAGTGCACAATTCAAAGAATTTTTCTATGTTATTTACATTTTCAGAAATCTTAGAAAAATTTGTCTATGGTTTTTTCTTTGTATGTTTTATTTGTGGCTGACATAATTCTAAAATTGCTTGGTCAAAGTTGGGTCAAAAGTGTCAATCAAGGTCGACATCATAAAGCCCTCTTATGGAAGGTCCACAAACTTGGGGCAAAGGAAAAGGTGATAAAACTCTAGGTAAAACTCATAAGAAGGAAGAGATGGAGTTAGAAGAAGGATGTACTAGATCCTTTGTACCAGGGTTCTCTGACATACATAACAAAGTGAGCCAGCTTGACTATAGTGTGCAAGGCATTCAAAGTGAGGTGCAAGGCATACAATCTAATATGAAATCCATAAAATATATTTTGGTAGATATCATGATGGATTTTTAAAATAATTAGTAAAATCATCTAGCTATCACTATTGAACAACCCCACTAGGGTGGTTCTCCCAACCAGTCTACTTCAAATCCAACTACATTGCTACAGAGGACTCTATTACCAAAGGTGGATATGCACAAATTTGATGGAAAAGATCCACTAAATTGGATCAACCAAATGGAGAATTTTTTTGATCTACATCAGATCCCAGGTGGATAGAAGGTTACCATGGAATCCTTGTATCTTTAACTTGATCATTTCATTTGATATCAATGGTTGTGTGCTCAAAAGAAAAAAATGACTCTTAGTGTCACCTGCTCAATTTTTACAGAGGAGTTGCAATTACACTATGGCAATAGTGTGATAGATAATTACTTCATCCAACTAGAAAAATTGTGACATATAAGCTCCGTCAAGGATTATATTCATCATTTTTAGAGTCTATCCTTACGTGTGGAGATAATTTCTGAGGAGAACTTGAATGAACTATTTTTGGGTGGACTCAAGGACCACATTTGACATGAGGTACACATGTTTAATCCACTTAAGATTTTTGAATCTATTATCATGGCACGCAGAGCTGAGGAAAAATTCATAGCCAATAAGAAGCAACCATCCACTCATTTCAAAGATCGTATCATATCGACACCAACATTTCCTCCACCTACCAGATTGATCCCTCAAAAAATTAAAGAGAAGAAGTTATTCTACATTGAGGGATCTAATGAAGATGAAGAAGAAGATGATGCCTCTAATGATGATGACAAAGAGATAGTGGAGGTACCTAAAGATTCACAACCTACAATATCTTGTCATGCACTTATAGGTATTAGCACTCCACAAACTCTTAAGGTGGTGGGTTTGCTCAAGAAATAAAAGGTGATAGTGTTGATTGATTTGGGGAGCACACATAACTTCATCAACCATAAGTTGACCACTCAATTGAACTGTTTCATCTACCCAACACCAAAATTTTAGGTTATGACTGTAGATGGTGGCATGATTAATTGTTCAAGTAAATTCCATAGTATTAATCTTGTTATGGGTGAGTACAATCTCAATTCCCCTATGTTTTCTATTCCCATGGGTAACATAGACATTATATTGGGAGTCCAATGGCTCACAACCTTGGGTACCATTGAGATGAACTTCTATGAACTATTCATGTGCTTTCATTATGAAGGTAGGAAAATTGAACTACATGGATTACATGCAAAATCTCCACAATTGATTAGTTCACATCAGATGACAAAGAGGCTAAAAAAGGAGGCAGAGGGAATTATTGCATGATTATGTTCCATAGAAGTTCAACCCATAGGCATCTACACATCCTGATCTATAGATGATTCTTGATGACCACCCATCTATTTTTTGGGCCATGCCAAAAGGACTACCACCAAAAAGAGAACATGATCATGCCATTCAACTACTTCTAGGGAGTTAACCACTAAATATCAGACCATATAGATATTCATATGCATAGAAGAGTGAATTTGAAAAGATGGTCCATGAGATGTTGGAGGCAGGGATCATCAAGCATAGCCAAGCTACATATTCATCACTAGTGGTCATGGTGCAGAAGAAGGATGACACATGGAGGATGTGCCCAAATTATAGGGAACTCAACAAGTACATCATCAAAGATAAGTTTCCTATTCCAGTAATTGATGATTTACTTGATGAGTTGCATGGTGCTAATTATTTCAAAAAATTGGATCTTCACTCAGGGTACCATCAAATTAGAATCAAGCATGAAGTTGTTCATAAAACTGCTTTTAGAATGCATGAGGGCCACTATGAGTTTTTTGTAATGCTATTTGGTCTTACAAATGTACCATCTACTTTTTAGATCTTGATGAACACTATTTTAAGGCCTTTTTTAAGGATATTTGTGTTGGTTTTCTTTGATGACATATTGATTTATAGTCAGACATGGGAAGCACATCTGCAACATGTGAAATAGGTATTGATAGTTGTAGAGAAGCATCAGATTTATACCAAGCCATCCAAATGTGCTTTTGGAGTATAGAAAGTAGAGTACCTAGGTCACATTATTTGCCATGAAGGTGTCAAAGTTGATCCCCAAAAGATCAAAGCCATGATGGAATGGCCCATGCCAAAAACTCTAAAAAATCTTTGAGGGTTATTGGGACTAATAGGTTACTACCAAAGATTTGTGAAAGGTTATGGAAGCATAGCGGCTCCACTCACTACATTTATAAATAAGTATGCCTTCCATTGGAATGATGGCACCACCAAAGCATTTGAGAAACTAAAAGTAGCAATGTGCACCACTCCAGTTTTGGCTACTCCAGACTTCTCAAAGACATTCAATGTTGAATGTGATGCTTCTATATCTAGGTTGGAAGTGGTACTGATGCAGGAAGGAAGGCCCATTGCATTTGAGACTCATCAATTCAAAGGTAAGAATTTTCAAAAACCTGTCTATGAGAAAGAAATGATGGCTATTCTTCATGCATTTAAATAATGGAGGCCCTATCTGATGGGTAGACACTTTAAGGTGAAAATGGATCATGATAGTCTCAAATACTTTTTGGAGCAAAGATTATAATCTAAGGAACAAGAAAACTGGGTAACCAAAATGTTAGTTTATGATTTTGAAATCATCTACAAAAAAGGTAAAGATAATGTAGTAGTAGATGCACTATCTAGATGGAATACATCCATAGAAGCATTACTTTGTGTAATGTCGATGTTACAAGAAAATTGGGTGGATGAAGCCATGTTAGAATGGGATCTAGACAAGGATACATAGGTTTTAATTCAGAATCTTCAATAACGTACTTTAGCCTCTGACAAATTTGAATGGAAAGGTAATGTCATATAGTATAAGGGTAGGTTATACTTATGCAAAAATTTAGAGCTTAAGCATAAGATTCTTGTGGAGTTGCATGCATCTCCAATTGGGGAACACTCAGGGTTCTTGAAAACTTATCACATAATTAAGAAAAAAATATTTTGGGAAGGACTCAAGTGAGATGTACAAAAGTTTGTGTCAGAATGCTTGATATGCCAATAGAATAAAGGTGAGACAGTTAAGGCCTCGGTTCTGTTATAATTGTTATAAATTCTTAGTCAAAGGTGGGAGGAGGTTTCCATGGATTTCATCATAGGGTTGCCTTGTTCTGAAGGTAATAATGTTATCTTGGTCATTGTGGATAGGCTTACAAAATATGGCCATTTTTGTGCTCTCTCACACCCATTTTCAGCAAGTACAATAGCAACTATTTTTATGGAAGCGGTTCTAAAATTATATGGAACCCCAAAAATAATTGTAAGTGATCATGATTCTATTTTCACTAGTAATTTTTGGACTAAACTATTTTCCTATTTGGATACTCAACTAGCTCATAGCTCATTTTACCACCCCCAATCTAAAGGACACACAGAAGTGGTTAACAAATGTTTAGAGAGGTATTTCTATTGCTTTGTATTAGATAAACAAGAATGTTGGGTTAAATGGATACCACTTGAAGAATGGTGGTATAACACATCTTCCCATACCTCTTCTAAAATGTATCCATTTCTAGCACTATATGGTTACCATCCACCTTCCATCACTTCTTCATTAAAAGTGAAAACCAAGGTGTGAGATGTAGAGGAGTACACTCAGCATCAACAAGAGGTTTTGGATAGTTTGAGAGAGAATTTGGCCTTGGCACAAAATAGGATGAAGCAACAAGTAGATCAACACCATAGTGAGCAAAAGTTTGAGGTAGTGACTAGGTATTTGTACGTTTGTAGCCTTACAAGAAGATGTCCTTGAAGCAAAAAAAAATAACAACAAATTTGCTCCTAAGTATTATGGCCCTTATCAGGTTCTACATAAAATTGGAAGTGTGGCTTACAATCTCGAGTTACCTCATTCATCTCGCATACACTAAGTATTTCATGTTTCATGTTTGAAGAAGGTCATTGTACAGAATGTTTCAACCCAGACAGAGCTCCTAAAATTAGATGAAGAAGGATGAGTCATTTTGGAACCAGAGAAGATCCTCCAAACACATATTAAGAGGTTGAGAACCAGAGAGATTAAGGAATATCTGATCAAGTGGAAGAACCTGAGTAGTGAAGATGCAACTTGAGAAGGTGAATATTTTTTAGAACAGCATCCAGAGTTGTTCAACATTGAGGACAACATTGGTTTGGAGGGGAAGGACATATTACGCCCCTAACCTATCACATTTATTAGGATAGGAATAGTTGACTCATGGCTTACTTATCCCTCTTTAATATTATATCACATTTTCTCTGTGCATTCATTTGGTTAGTAAGTCACCTTATAGAGTAATCATGGCCTAGATAGACTATATATAGGAGGTCGTGGGTAATTGCTTATCATCATATTGTGAATTCTGCTCTTATTGAAACTTGTGGAGGTTGCCCCCTCGAAGTGGCTTGTTTATTATCATATATTTTGATATATTTCAGTCATATTTGGATCTATTTCTGTTATTATACTTTATTGTTGAAGTAATTTCATTACAATGACTTTATGGATACAAAGAACAATCTTTTAAAATGGCCTAAAAAGAGCCATTAGTTAGGATGCAAAGGCCAACATTTTATTTTTGTTTGATCAAATGATTAAAAGTATATTGATAATCTTTTTTTGGTTAAGAAGAATCTGTTGATAATTTATATAGATTTTAAAATGTAAGTCAACATGAAAATGGTACGAAATGGCATTAGCATAAAATGAATGAAAACCCTATAGACTTTTGCAAACATTTTTAAGAATAATAAATTACTTTCTTCAACCAAATATATATTGGGTGAACATATAAAATATTAGAAATATCATTTATCCATCCCAAAATTAAATTTAAAAGATTCAGTACAAAGTGGCCAAAAAAGCAGAGGGGGTGTGGTAGCAATGGATGTGGGGATTCATTACAATGTAAACACCAATGTAGAAGTCTTTTTAACCAAATACTTAAAAAAAAATGAGAATCCTCTATTTGAAAATAACTTGGGGACAATTTTGAGATATTCTAAAGTGTAGGTTAGCATGAAAATGATAAGACATGGCTATGGTGGAAAGGAAATAACGACCTTATAGACTTGTACAATAGTATTTGAGAAGAATTCACAAAAATTGTAAAATAGAGAATGCAAAGACCAAAATATGAGGTTTTTCTCCCAAATACTTAAGACTAAACAGAGAAGCATTTCCAACATGACAAGAACCAATGACAATTTGCAAATATTTCAAAAATGTCACCAACATGAGAATTATTAAATAGGGATTTTGGAAAAATAAAATCACTACACTATAGGTCTATAGAAAAATTATTGAGAAGAAGATATGTATTGGATAGGCACAAATAACAATGAACAACCCATATATTCATTCATTAAAAAAAAGGTGGTCTTAAGATGCCTATTACTTGTTAACCATATAAGCTAGATAATTGTAAAGAACATGATCTTAATATGTCCTATTCTAATTTAAATTCAATTAATTTTATGCAACATAAAAAGACATTAACATAGTTTTGTCTAATAGAAGCCAACGATTCTACTTTATCAAACAACATAATTCAATAAAAATAATGAAAGTACAACAAATTATTATTTTTATTCATATTATAAATCCAAACTTGATGTGATACTAACCTTGATTGTAACTTGCATATGCAATCACCCACAAAGCACCTTCTCTAAAAACTTAAAATATATCTATAATTTTTTTCAATTTGAGATTCTCAAATAGACTTGTTCTCAATGTGATATCACCATTGCTCTCATAGATGATGAGCTCATGTATATATTAGATTTTTCTTCATATACTGTAAATTACACCATTAATTTTGTAATAAAAAGACATCAAACAAACCTCTACATCTTTACATATATAACAAAATTTATAGAAAAAAGAAATAATGTCTAACGAAGAAAAATAAATATTAACTTTCTACTACAACAAAAAAATCATATCATTAATTCAAATTATTAATCACTTAAACTTACATATTAACTATTTGATCACTTGTTAAACAATATATCCCAACCGATAACTATTAAATCCTACAACACAATCGTACCAACATACACCATATATTAGAAAAGAAGAAATATAATCATATTCATCCTCAAATATATAATATGAACACTTACTAAATATAAAACACAAAGCTCATTCACTAGATAAACACTGTCAAATACCATAATAACAAAACATAAAGTACCTCGTACATTCAAATTAGTCTCATTAATTTGAATTACGTTTGCCAATATTCAGAACATTCAGCAACCGCTCACAAGTATCATCCATACACAACAAATGCAATGAAATTCCCATTATAATTACGTGCATACTATATATCTACTAATAACTTTGTAACAATTTTCCTTCGTTTGCATATGGTGACAACATTAATTATTTTATGTTCCTCAAATTTAGAGTTCTGCTAAAAAGGTTTCCAGCAAGACTGCATGTAGGATTCGCCATCATCATCCCCATCACCGGGTCACTGATCCATGTGGAAGCCAGCGAGAAGAATCTATAGGGAGGACAGCGGCAAAGAAGACGATTACTATAACAAAGTTTGCAGAAATGAAAAGAGTATTGTTTCTTTTCAGACGCTCAAAGATTCAGGCAAAAATCTCGGGTTTGATAAACAAGATTTCGGATCTAGAAGAAAAGAGACTACAAGTTTTACTTGGAGGCGAAGGCATCGACACAGAAAGCCACTGTTACCCCAACATGAAGCTTTCAGAGAGTTTCAAGCTAGAGGCAGGACTTTTAAGGACCAGCATGGGTGTCAACCTGCTAAGTGGAGGCCGCTTTTTAAGCAAAGATCAAGGAGACACTTTAGGAATTTTTGGAGAAGTAAGAAGCGTTATGCTCAGCGGAGCATATTTAAGCCCCCCTCAGCCCAGAAAAGATCGATGCGTACGAAGACTTGGATAGCCAAACCCACTCTGAAGAAAGTTTTAAGAAAGGAAGAAGTACAGAAGCCTAGTGTCTCCCTCAATGGCGAAAGTTATTTGAAAAGAGTCTTTCTACTTTAGGAAACGGCTCTATTTGGTAAGGTGATGTCGCCCCAATTTTCTGTTGATGATTTCATATCATTGTCTTCTGAGAAATGGCCAGAGGTCAGAAAGTTTGGTGTTTTGGCTAATGTTTTTTTCTCCTTCTCTTTCCTAGATAAGGTTAGTAGAGACTCTGTGTTGACTAACAAGTTTTGGAAGTTTGGTGAGACTGCTGTTTTTTTGTCAGCCTTGGAAACCAAATTTTGATATTGGTAAGGAACAGATCCCCACCCTTCTTTCTTGGATTCAGCTCCCATTTCTACCAATGGAGTATAGAAACCCGGAGTCCCTGACAACCATAGCAAATGCTCTAGGCTTTTTTCAGGAGTTTGAGATTTCTGCCGACCCCCTTCGGTCTTCCACTGTAAGACTGAGCATTATTCATGAAACAAAAGAACCTCTGTCTCAAAGCATAACGCTCGAGACAACTTCAGGTCAGTGGTCTCAAGATATTTTTTTTGGAAGATGGTCTTTTTACAGAAGATCTTGATCGAATGAATAGAATTCTGGGTAATATACCCCCAAAGGACTCCACAGCTTTTGGGTTGGAGGATTGAAAACTGGCCCCTTTTGAAGGCCGTAAACAGTCCATGGAAGACCAGGGAGGAGAAGGTAGGGATAATGCGAGACCTTCACTCTCAATAGAAAGAGACATTACCATTGGTTCCGATATTCCTGCTACTCATCTAGGCCCTACGGTAAAGGACGGCTTAGAGCATACAGAGCAGAAACAAGGCGAAGGTCAAGGTCCAGTAGCAGGAGATATAGTTAACATCCAAGTGGTCTTCTCATTTTCAATAGGACAGATTTCGCCTGAAGATGGGGCTCAAATTCAAGAGACAGCTGACACCACCCCAGGAGAACAGGTGAGGCCCCCGAAGGATCAATGTTCAGAGGGTGGTAACGACCAAAACAGGGCGGTGTTAATTTCAGAGAGCCTTGAAGACGAAGATGGTGAGGAGCTTCCAGATGAGTTGGTTCTCCACAAGGGGTTTGAGGAACAGGCTTTTGAGGATGAGCAGATTCTGTATGAGCCGGATGTAGACATGGGTTTCAAGGAGAATAAAGAAGACAGATTCTTCAATCTCCACAAAGAGGTCATCCAGGATAGTGTGACGTTGAAGGCACTGCTGGACGAAGTTCTAGTTAAAGTGACAAACAACATTTGTGATGAAATTGTAACAGAAGTGCTAGAAGAGGATGACGGGATAGTAATAAGGTGACCCCTGGGTATTTCCCAGACTGAGATGAAGGATCCTCCAAGTAAGAGTTCGCCGGTTTCTGTTAGAAAGAGTGCTCGACAGAGGAAAGCTAGGAAACGCAAGGAGGTAATGGATGGATGCCAAAATACACCAAATACACCTGTTAACAAGAGAAGAGTGGAATGCTCTCCTCGAATCGTTACGTGGAATGTTAGTGGCATCAATGCCCCTAACAAGAGACGCCTCATCAAGAAACAAATTGATGAGGAGAAAAGTGATATCATTATTTTCCAAGAAATTAAGTTATCCTCAGAGCTCAGTGAGTCAGTTTTCAAGAATTGGAGGCGATGGGATTTTGCTGCAGTCGCTGCTTCAGGGGGTTTAGCGGTTCTTTGGAGATCCTTTCTTCCGAAAATGGAGGTGATAGGGAAGAGTAATCATTGGCTTATTGGCAGATTCCCAGATATATTTAGAAGAAATTACATCTGGGTCATTTGTGTTTACGGCCCCACGAACGTTGTGCAAAGACAGCATGTTTGGTCTCAAATTTCTTCAAGGCTAAGATTGTTAAAGAAAGAGAGGATCCTTTTGGGTGGGGATTTCAACGCCGTGCTGAATGCCTCAAAAAAAATGGGTGGGATTTCACACCCTGCCAGGTCAACGCAGGACTTTAGAGTCTTCGTGGATCTTAACAACTTGGTTGATTGCATCCCAAGGAACGGCAAATACACCTGGACTAATAGGAGAAAGGACTTCTGTAAGATTGTTGAACGTTTGGACAGAGTCTTTATCTCTGCGGAGTGCTTTTAGGATGAAAATATCAATTGGGAATCAGATATTTTACCGCTGGCGGGCTCGGACCATTTCCCAGTTCGACTCAGATTTGGGTTGGACAAACCTCATGGTAGGAGGAAATTCAGGTTTCAATCAATGTGGTTCAAAGATTCTTCTTTCCTTCAAAAATTAGATGCCTGGTGGAAAGAGGCTCCTTTCGTGAGGGGCTCACGAATGTTTCAACTCACCTCTAATCTCAAAATCCTGCGAGGCAAAATAATGGACTGGAACAATTCTCATTTCAAAAACATATTTGGTGAGAAACTTAGCCTTCAGCAAGAATTATGGCAGTTTGAAGAAAAAGTGATTAAAGTAGGCATGGATGTTGATTCATTCCAACTGGAGAAGCGTCTCAAAAAGGAATTAGAAGATATCCTAAAACGGGAGGAGATCTTTTGGAGACAAAGATCGAGAGAATCTTGGCTAAAAGAGGGAGATAAGATGACCTCCTTGTTCCACATAGCCTCCAAAGTTCAGAAATCAGCCAATTCTTTAAGGTCCATCCAATCCCCCAATGGGACGCTGCTGACAGGTCATGGGGCCATTTGGAGGGAAGCGAAGAGTTTTTTCAAAGAGATACTCTCAAAAGTTGACAGCGTAGGTGACAGGATGATTGATCTCTCCTTTGTCCCAAAACTGGTTACAGATCATCACAACAGAGAAATGATGAAATCATTTTATATTGACAAAGGCAGCGGTCTTTTCAATGCCAAGTGGGAAAGCAGCCGGTCCAGATGGATGGATAGGTATCTTCTTCCAGAACTGTTGGGAGACGGTCAACAGAGAAGTTCACTTGGCTGTTGAAGAGTCAAGAAAATTTAAGAATGTGCTTAAGGAGATGAAAGCTACGTGCCTTCTGCTCATCCCTAAAATGAAGTTTCCCCAAATGTTTGATGACTTCAGGCCCATATCCTTTTGCAACTATGTTTATAAAAACATCACTAAAGCGGTGGCTTTGCGATTAGCTTCTTTCTTGCCTGAAATTATATCAGAGGAACAAGGGGGTTTTGTCCTAGGGAAAGAAACCGATGGGGGGGCAATTCTAACACATGAAATTATGCACTCCGTTAAGAAAGTAAAAGACCCTGCTATGATTATTAAGCTGGACATGGACATGGCTAAAGCTTATGACAGAGTGCATTGGAACTTTCTTTTGGCAGTTCTAAATAAGTTGGGATTCTCTAAAGATGTGTGCAAGTGGATCTCATCCTTTATCTTAGGTTTTAGGATCTCTATTTTTATTAATGGTATGGAATCAGACTCCTTTGAACCCTCAAGAGGATTGAGACAAGGGGATCCCATATCTCCCTACCTCTTCATCCTTATATATGAAGCTTTTACATGGGCAGTAAGAAGGGTGAATAAAAGAGTTGTTTGGAAAGGTATCGAGCTTAGGGGTATGCAGGATCCATTTACACACACCCTCTTTGAAGATGACACTATTCTTTTTGGGCAAGACTCAGTAAGAGAAGCTAAGGTGATTAAGAATATTGACAATTATTGCAAAGTTTCAGGGCAATTGGTCAATGGCCATAAATTTGTGATTTATTTCCTTCATGTGAAGCCAGCTGTTCACACTGATATTGATAGACTTTTCAACTTTAAAATTGAATCCTTCCCTGGGAAATACCTTGGAATCCCCCTTTTAAAATGGAAGTTATAATAATAGTCTATGGAAGAACGTCATCAACAATCTACAAGAAAAGATAGCTTCTTAGAAGGGGCGATGGATATCATTAGCTGGTAGAATGACCATGATCAAGGCAGTTTTATCAGCAGTCCTAGTGTACATGATGTCAATTCTTCAAATTCCTAAAGGAGTGAGCAAGGAAATCGAGACACTTTGCAAACAATTCCCCTAGCAAGGGTCTTCCTGAGGTAATCGTATTCATCTTCTAGCATGGGACAATGTATTTAATTCGAAGGAGGTGGGGCGAGCTAATGTCCTAGACATAGATGTCCATAACCAAGTGTTGGGAGCTAAATTGGTATGGGGCTTATATAAGAAGTCGGAGTCACAATGGGCTCGCTTGATGAGAAGTAAATATCTATATTCTTCAAACAATGAGAGGATCTTCATGGCTAAAAATCCACCTCAAGGGTCAGTAATCTGGAACTTCATTCTGAAATGTAAAGAGCTTATATTGCCTAACCTTTCATGGATTATTCATAGTGGGGAGAAAAAAGATTTCTAGGATGACTCATGGAGTGGAGAACCCAAGCTATCATCATGGGAAGAGCTTAGGGAAGCCAAGGTTTACTTGAAAAGACATTGGGGCAATAAGGTAAAGGATTAATGGGACCTCTATGACAGTCATGGCTCTTTAAAGGCTTCGTGGAGAAGCACATGACACTACAACTTTATCCCACAACAGAAATTATTGCTCATGAAACTTTTTCCAAGTAGAGTGGTTATCTTCTCAAATTTGGAGGATGAAGTGATTTAGATGGGGGCAAAGTCAAGATCATATTCAACAAGAGAAGGATATAGAATTGTCTCTCAAAATCTCAAGTCAAACTGGCATGTCAACCTCTGCTAGAATGATGCCATCCTACCCAAAGTGGGTGCCTTTACCTAGATTGCTCTTCAATGGAATATCCTAATGCATGATAGAATAAAGAGAATTAGAATAGGATCTAACTTCCTTTGTACTTTTTGTAGAGAGGTGGAAGAATCAACAGACCATTTATTCCTCCATTGTCCTTTCAGCAGAGCTTGTTGACTTTGGTTTATAAGGAAATTAAATTGGATCACACCTCTATCTGAATCCTTAGTGGCCATGTTTAAGAATTAGTAAAATGTGTTTTCAGAGTCCTTTTTTGGTTGTATCAAGGTGGTTTGTCCTTCATTGATTTTTTGGCACTTCTAAAGGGCAAGAAACTACAAAATATTTAGAAAGGAGGCTCTCTCTTGTAGTGCAGTCTACAACAAGTTACGGGAGGCAATCTCCAAAGTGGTAGAGGTGAAGGTTTGTAGAAAAGGTTTCATGTCTTCAGCCTGGTCAAGTTGGGATGATGAGGTATTGCATAACTGACCTTATTTTAGTCCTTTGTGTGCAAGAGGAAATGGCATGCTCTTGTAATAACTCCTCATAGAGATAAAGTGTCTTAGACTCCCCCTACCCATCACTTCTACAAACTAAATTTTGACGATGCTTACAAAGGGAACCTAGGTTTATTCGAGACATGATGTGTTATTAGGAGACGTGATAGCTCTCTTGTGGTAGCTACGTCGATAAAGATCCCTAAGGGGACAAATAATGAAGTTAAACCCTGGGCTTTGGTACATGGGCTTCAATTGGTGATTAATTTTGGCATTAAGGATATCTGGATTGAGGGAGACTCCCAAGTCATCGTGAATGCCTTGAAATTAAAGTGGTCAGATAACTGGAAAATCAACTACATTCTTTAGCAGGCAGTCTCCTTATTGAATGTGTTTGATAACTTTATTATCTCTCATGCTTATTGAGAGGCAAATAAAGTGGTGTACAACTTGGAAAATATCATTGTTTACTAGGAAAAGGACGTGGAAGACTACCACCTAGGGAAATCTAATTTTCCTTGTCAGTTGGTGACATAGCTCAAAGGCAACTTGGAAGGCAGTGAATATTAATTGGGCTTCCCCCCAATGGTCTAAGTGCTTGATGTTTCTGCACACATGGGTTCAATGTAAGTAGGCCTTGGTTGGTAAGGATTAGCAGATTTCCCCCATTGGTGGTGGCTTGGCTCATTTATGGACACAGGGTGGTGTGTCTCAATGTCTTCTTCCCTTAAAAGCTTAGGTTGGTCAAGCATGCCTTGTTAGTCATCCCTCTTTAATGAGTGTGTCTTATCCATGATCCTTCATCATTGTGGTAAAATTTGTGTTTAGATTGCTTAGTGGAGGATTGTTGACAAGAAGGGTTTTCTACCCTTTGGAAGAGCTACTGGGCATGCGACATCTTCTTCAGAAGTACCCTCCATTTTAATAGAAGTAATAGGTTGAAGGTGACCACTAGATGGAAGTTTTTGAGTTCTCAAGAAGCCCTGTAATTTGACCTCAGTCTGGATTAGATTTCTTATGCTATGGAGTAGGTGGTGGTTTTTTTTCTTTTAGGTCCTCATTTTCATTTTTTGTTGTCCCCTCTTTTGTGTCAAGTTTTTCAGCAACATATTCATTGTTTTTCACGTCGTTTTTGGGCCTTTTGCTTTATTGGGTTGCCTTCTTTAGACTTACTTTATCTCTGTAACTCTTTTTATATTATTTATCTATGGGTGGCCAACCAGCTTTCTCTTTTTTAGAAAAAAAAATATATTAATCCTTTTATGGTAGAAAGTGTTTGTGTTTCTTTAGAGTTTAAGTTTTTATGGAAATTTGAACTTTCATTAATTCTTTAGACATCACGATCTTTTCTATATTAGTTATATGATAATAAAGATAAATGTTGGTTTTTTAAAAGTAATGTTTTTAACCCATTTACTGATTGGGGGTGTTGGGGGTCCAGTCCCAACCCACCAACCGAAATTTAAAAAAATAAGTCGAGTTATTATTTTTAGGAGGATAAATCATAGTAATATTATATTAATTATGTTTATTCATTTTTATGAAGAACCAAAATAATTGATAATTATTTTGTACTATATATATTTGTTTGATTTTATTAAAATTTTAGATTAAATATAATATTTTCTTCCTTACATATTTAATATTATATTTATTTAAATTATTTTAAAATTATATTACAGATTATTTAATGCTACAAAATGTTTAGTTTTCTAATATTGTAAACATTTCAAAACACCTACCTTAGATTTTTATTTGAGAGAATTGGTTTATTAAATTAACAGCCCTTACGCTTTTGACATCCCTATCCATCCATGTTAGGTGCCACAAATTAAATCTTTTAATTTACATTAAAAGTCCAATTACCGAAAATCAGTAGATGCTCTTTCAAAACAAGCCAGGTCTAGAATTTAGAATATGATGTTTCTCGATTAGAATAGTCAATTGTCGATAAGATTTTCCATGCAAAAAATATGAAATTAAAGAACCCTTTGAATAAGATGTAGAAAGCTTAAAATTATATTCATTGGGAATTACCACAATTTTAGTAAAGATTTAGATTTAACCTTAAACCACATTTAAAAGGTTGCTTATTAAGTTGATAAAAAATATTTAATTATTTATTGTATAAATTTTTTAATTAATAATTAGTCTATTAATAATATTAATTTCCGTTAATTACCGAGTAAAAATAACATATATAAATAGACAATTAAAATAATATTATATTTTTAAAAGATAATTTATTTAATATTTTAAATATAATTATTTTATTTTATTTAATATTTTTAATTTTTTATAATATTTTAATTTTAAAAATAACATAATTATAAAATATATATTAAAAATATAATTTTCAATCAAAACATCTTTTTATTAAGAGTAGTGATTAAAAGATATTAATGTTAATTAATATAAAAATTCACAACTAAAAGTATTTTTTTTTTTAAATATTATATTTAATTAATAATAAAAGTTTATATGATATTAAAACAATATAAATTTTAAAAATAAATTAATTTACTTTTTTTTAAATAAATAAATAATTCGATTTTAAAATTAAATTTTTATAACACTTCAATTTTCACTTCCATTTTACTACATTTTATTTCGTATTTATATATTTTCTTTAAATGTCCAAAAATATTATTTAAAGGGTACTTTAATAAAATTTTATAATATATTTCAATCTTAAAAAAAGAAGAGAATATATTAAAGAATCACCTTAAAGATCCCCATTCCATGGTTATTCCTATTTGTATAAGAAAGGGTAAGTTGTAATGTTTAAGGTTATTAAATATTTAAAATAGAATTGTTGAACGTATATGGTCAAGGAAGAAATGATGGTACTAAAGGTGTCACACTAATGTTAATAATGCACTCTTAATAATTTCAATTTTTAAAGAAATATATTGAAAGTAAGAAATATTTTGTTTAGCTTATTTTTTATAGTTATTGTGTTATATAAATGTCAATCTTTAAAAAATATTTTTCGTACTTTTTACTAAAAGTTTGATACGATAAAATATGATGACAATATGTTTAAGGATGACAATAATGACAAATCCATTGAAGAGGAGGACCAAAGAAATCATATTAAACGTAGTAGGATATCAACAATTTTGAATAAATTAAATCAAGATAAAGGGAGAGTTAAGTTTAAAAGTTATGAATAAGAGTCTAAGGATGATTTAGAACTCCCTAATCAATTTTTTGACGAAATATAATTCCAAATCACTGATTTGGAGAGATTATGGGGCACAGTCAATTGATAAGCCACTACTAGCCCTTTATGAGCTACTTACATTTTGGGGGTGCAATCATATGATACACATGTCAACTATTCCAAATGCATTTCTTGGGCTCTTCACTTTGTTGGCAATCAATGTTGGGTCTATTGGCCACTTGCATCATGTTAACCAACAATCTTTTTATGGCTCAATGTATACTTTCAAATATTAGAATTATTTGGCCATGAGCAAAATTAGTATGCCAGTATATGGTATGTGTTCTATTTGAAAGACCATGGGAGATCGAATTCGTATTTTTCCAAAAGAAATTTTTTAGTTGTACAAGTGTACATACATTAATAGTTGTCCTAATTCATTTAAAAATATTGTTGGGTTTATTAATACTACACATTTTGGGGGTTCAATCATATGATACACATGTCAACTATTCCAAATGCATGTCTTGAGCTCTTCACTTTGTTGGCAATCAATGTTGAGTCTATTGGCCACTTGCATCATGTCAACAAACAATATTTTTATGGCCCAATGTATACTTTCAAATATTAGAATTATTTGGCCATAAGCAAAATTAGTATGTCAGTGTATGATATGTGTTTTATTTGAAAGACCATGGAAGATCGAAGTTGTATTGCTCCAAAGGAAATTTGATAGTTGTACAAAAGTACATACATTAATAGTTGTCTTAATTCATTTAAAAATATTGTTGGGTTGTATTAATGCTACACATGAGTGCAAGCATTTAACATCTCTTAATTATTAATACATTCAGTTCGCTAATGTCAAAGATGATAAAATGTTTCGAACATTTTATTATGCCATGGTAAAAACAATAAACAATATAAATTCTAGTGAAAAACTTTTTGTTGATTATCCATTTAGAAGAAGAAATTCAACATTTTGAAGGGAAAAAATGTAATTGACATTCATTGATGTATTATACCTTTTTATTATAAACTCAATTTTGTACCCAATAAAATTTTATACAATATTTGATTTTTGATGTTAATAAAGTCTAAACAACAATCACACGCTTATAGAAGATTTGATAAAGATATCACTAAAACACTTTAGAGATTTTACATAGAAAGGAACAGTTGTAACGATATAATTTATAATTGAGAATTCCTTTGAGTTTACGCGCAAATTATAATTGATTTTAATGAAATGAAATATATGTATATATATATTTTTTTGATACTTTTAAATTTGAAGATTTTAATTGTAGCTCACAATTTAATAATAATAAAAACTTACAAATATCATAACCTCAAATCTAATTTGGAATTTCGTCATCATATAAAAGTCTTGGACTTTCAATACAATTTTAAATGTGAAGATGTTATAGCAAAGTAAAACACAGTTTGCATTCGTTGCTGGAATCATGTGTGCAAAAAGACTTTAATGATAAATTATTCATTTCCAAATAGTTACAACTGTTGACATCCTTAAACTTAATTTGCAGCACACATGTAAAACAATTTTGTTATTACTAGTTTATATTTTTATTATTGTGGATATAAGTAAATTACTCGTCTATTAAATTCAGGAAGTGTCATTTTTTCCTTAAAGTTTAATATAATTATTTATTTATTTTTAGTTGTTATGTTTGTAATAATACTAATACTAATATAATTTATTAATAAAAAAATTTCAAAGAATCTAATATGTTGGAGTAAAATAGTGTGAATAAAAAATAGAAAAAAAATGATCCATTTTAATTGATATTCATATCAATATTGTATTTTAAATTAAAATTTATTAAATTATATAAGTTAATATTAACTTTAAATTTAAAATTTAATCATCTATTAAATTAAAAAATTATGATATCTTAATAAAATGGTAGAGCTTAGATTTTTTTATACTTATCATGGCATCTTACAAGCCCAATACAATGGTGAAGTTAGCTTGAAGACCCTTATCACAAAACAACAATAAAATTGTAGAGAAGGTAATAGTGTTCCTATTGAAATTGATATTCCTTTCTCACCAAATTTTGAATTGGATGACACAAAGGGTTGGACTGTGGTGCATAGGAAGAAGAATGGAAGACCCAACAAAGCACATATAGAGTCGCTGTAGGATTCTTTTGGGACGTCAGTGAATTCTAGAAGGATTTTAGAGTAATTGTTTGGTGGTCCCTGTTAACGTTTGTTCTCTTATTTTGAGGTGTTTTGGATAGCATGATCTTTGTTGTTTAGTGATTTTATTTGTTGTTTTCATGTTTTTCATTGTTGAGGTTCAATTGTCATTTTGTTATGTAGGGTTACATGTCGTGCTAGTTATGATAATGGTTTGTGGGATCCTATCAAAACCACTTGTGTTTGTTTTTTATTGGATATTTTTAGCTTCTCTTTCTTGTTTCATGTCTACCTCTAGGAGAGGCACTCATCGAGACCATTCATTGTAACATCTTTTATTCTCTATCCAATTAAGTTATGGGGCCTGATAACACCTTCATTCCCAGTTCATATCTCCAACTCAAAAGTGTTTACCGATGATGATGATGATGATGATGATGATGATGATGATGATGATGATGATGATGATGATGATGATGATGATGATGATGATGATGATGATGATGATGATGATGATGATGTTACTAATCAGTATAATACATAGCAAATCTAGGATTGGTGATTTAAAATTGAAATATCTTGACATTTACACACACACACACACACACACACCACTCCCAAGAAAGGATGTTGATAACGTAGATGAGCTTGACCATATTTTTATTTTAGAACATTGGATGTATGTCTCTCAAATCTAGAACTTCCTTGAAAAATACAAACTTTATCTCATACTCTCTCTACTATGATATAAAATATGATAGATATGTTATCCTCTGAAAGTATGCATGGTCTAGTATGGACCCTCTCTGCAATCATATTTCTTTCAACATTTTGAAAGTGTACTTTTCAAAAAAAATAGCACCCTTAATTTTTAATTATTGAGTTCAAACCCAAAGTGTCTGTGTCTATTAGAGAATACAAAAAAAATTCAAGTCTTTCTTCACCCAACCAGTACTCCGATCTTCTTATTTCATTTAAATTCTACCTCGATTCTCACCATATAAATATCTCAAAGAATATTGATGGATCAAAATGGATTGGAGATCCCTTAGCCAACTTATTGGCTACACAATGATGTAATCACATAATATATCATGTTAATACCTCTTCATGGCTTGTTCAATAAATATATAGATCTTTCGGGAACTTACTAAATCTAAAAATAATATGTGGTTTACCATGAAGAACAAATATATTTTCTAAGATAGACTTCGATGGATTAGTTTTGAGGGGCCTTCAAAGATAATTAAAAAAACCCAAACCACATCCTCCTTCATTATTGATTTACCTGTGTAATATGGTCATGTATTTTTAATAGAATAAAAATACTTTTTGTAGTAACTAGTTCTATTCAATAACTTTTGATTAAATTAAAAAAAGAAAGAGGAGCATCTCCAATCTTCTAAAGATTATGGAAAGAAAAAAATAATAGTCTCTTCAAGAACCTATCCTTATCTGAATAATTCCTCTTAAAATCAAGGGGCTCCTTTAAGAGGATTTTATGGTGAAAGAGTCACCTCCTAAAACTAAAATAAGTAGGCGGGATCATCATATTCTTTTAAAATTAAATTTATGTAAAAAAAATTAACCTCCTTCCTCATGTCAACAAAAAGTTACTGGCCTCTGGGAAGATTTCGAGTCATAATAATGTCAATCTAAATTTCAATAAGGCATCCAAAGATAACTAAGTCTTTTTGGAGGTGGGGGCATCTTCAAATATAATATAGGAAAAGTGATTTATTTTTTTCCTTTAACATTTTTCGGTCTTTAAAAATTTAGTTTGAAGCTCTAACTCTTCTCATAGGATTGAGAACTACGATTGATTGAAATTTCATATAATTGTTGGAGGACTATGATTCTCTTTTGATTATGAACACAGTTAAATCGATAAGGTCTTATCATCGATAGCTCAATTCAATTATTTAAGTTTCTTCCACATCCTTCATTTCTTTTCAAGGTCATTTCTTTCTCCCATGGCTATTGTGACACTGATTCTAAAGTAGATTTATTAGTTGAATTTGGAGCTCTCCATCTTCCTCCTAATGAAAATTGGCACTATGAATGTCCACACATCCCTAGGAAGAATATGGATAACTAATTAGAAAATATTTGGCCCACTAACAACTTCCCATTGGTTCCAATTGTCATGAAAGGAATCGGTAGTCTATCTTTTGGATTGTTTATTGTAGTCTCAGACTTAAATACATTCTGACAATTGGAGAAAAAGGCTTCTAGTGATAGCATTTTCCTACTTATTGAAAATAGTTCCATGGTATTGTTTCCTTCTTGTAATCCTAGACTCTTATGGGTGTTGAAGCTTTTGGCCTTCAGTTCTTTGGTTTTCTCTTTTGTAACTAGTTTGATAACTTTGTGGGCGATTGACATTTTAGTTTTTGTCTCCTTTTGATCTCATGGAGACTTGTTTTATCTTTCTTGAGTTGATATGTTATCCCAAACTTTTTTTTACTATAAGGTAAAGGCACATTTTTTCTTATTATTATTTATCAGAAATTTAAATATCTTAAATATATAATTTTTTTAAAATGTCAAAAAAAATATCAATCTAAAGATACATTTATTTTTTTATAATATTTTAAACTTAAATTTAAAAAATATAATTTAAAATAGATTATATATATATATATATATATATATATATATATATATATATATATATGACCTAATATCATATTTCTTAAAAACTTGTGAAATATTATTATATTTATAATAAATCACTTTTTAAATCTTTATAAAAAATTATTGATAAAATATTTATAATATTAAAAAATAAATAAAGTATACATTTTTATTAATTCATAAGATCTATTTTCTCTTCTTGATAAATTAAGACGCCTTCCGAAACCATTTTTGAAGTTATTTTATTCATTATGTTGGCATCATTTGTAGGGTTTTGACATGGAAGATTGTTTATAGGGTCTTAACATTTTATTTTTTTTGCTCGCATTTTATTTTTTTCATTGGAAATTGGTATGTTCATGAATATTATTTTTTGCTGAATTTTTTGGTTGAAGTATATATAACTTATATGTAAAAGATAAGTGTGATAGAGTGTAAATTAAGGTATGAAGTAAAAATATTGGTTAAATGATTAAGTTCGTAACATCACTTTATATCTAACGTAATATTTATACGACATTGATACCTTATTTTAAATGTTTGTACAATCTTAACATCATATTATATTAAACACAAGATTTCCATAATAAACATCTATATAATTTTTAATATGTTTAATATTAAATTTAAATATAATAAATATTACAACATTAAATATACATTTATTAATTTAGATTAAATAAATATAAAATATATATAAAAACCTTCTATTTACCTATTTTCTTATATATGTGATTCAATTTTTTATTTTTTTTCCATATCATTATCTATTGGCAAGCCCAGAAGCAACCAAGAATATAGTAACAAAACAACTTATCACTCGATCATTAGCCCATTAAGCAAACCTAGAGATTGCAATTTATCCTAAATGAAATGCCACTAAATTCTAAATGGATACATGGAAAGTATACTATACGAAACTTTCAAACTACCGTTACATTAAAGTCTATAACGTTACTGAATTTTCCAACAATGATCATAGAGAATTGGATCATTTGCATTGGACCTGATCAAATAGACATGGTAAGATCTAGCTTGATATTATTTTCATGTGGAAAGCTAGGATAAATTTGTGACAGACAATTCTGATCTGCCGAAAATGTTTTCGTTTTCGCGTCCATGCTCAAAGATACATTGCTGTCCATAATCTCACCCTATTTTTCATTCACTTGCCAAATTGTTGTTTTTCCACTCCCTTGACTTAGTCTCTGAATGAATTGCAATTCACAACTAGCCGTCCTCATTAATGACCGTTCCACCACGTTCTGTTGACACTGTTGATTTGATAATAATAAGCTGACAAGATTCTCAATCACCCTCCCCTGTCAAGGACAAGCAAACAAGCTGCTATAACACACGATAATTTTCATAAAATTTTGGGAACTCCGCCTTGTTTTTTTTGGGCATTTTAACAAAAGATGACAATAGCATTTGAGCCTCATCTTCAAGGTTGTCTGGGATATTGAAATTGAATTGGAAGCATTAGTTGGAGAAGATTCTTTAGTTTTTACAGCATCCGAAAACACAATTGTTTTTTCTCTTCTTGTGCCATGAATCTTCTTTACGCTCATTCATTGTGTTTTCTGCATGGCTTTTGAATATAGCAATATCACGTTTATTCACAAGCGAACTATCTGTGATGTTTAGATCTATGTAATCTCTATAGCTTCTGCCTATGCTTCTGCTTCCGTCGCTTTGTTCTGATGAAATTTTCCCTTCTGGGCTTGTAGCAATTTGTTCACGAGCCATGGAAAATAACTCCACTTTTTCAATCCATAACCAATAATAGGCAAACAGAAAGAACACAAGATGATTTTTTTCTAATATAAAGAGAAGCATTTATGGTATTAAAGGCCAACACACCAAATAACTTCTCGGATGAAGGGAAAGAGGCAGGCGAGGAGCACAATAACACAGAATATAATCAACAAACTGAAATTACACACACAGCAGCAATAAACTGGTAAAATAAACACCAACCAATGGAGGACACCGCAGAAACAATGCACAGCGAAAATAGAATTAAAAGCCAGCAGCATATACATATTATATTTCTGAAAATCTACAGCAGAGCTTCGCTGCTCTGTTTCTCCTTTTCTTCTCCACACTTCTATATATTTTTCTTCTTTTTTACAAAAAAATGCAGCACCGAAAAAACAATACATAGAAACCCAAAAATTAATTCTAAAAACTGCTGTCAGAAAAGGATAAAAAACATAAAATTCATTTCCAGATTTGTAGAGAATGTCAGAAATCAAATCTACACATTCCATTAACGAATATCTAATTCCCTTTGTTTGTCTAACTCTGATTTTGTCAGATTCACCCAGCTGTCGGGGTTGAGATTATATCTCCAACATCGGAGCCATTAAAAACCTACATTTTTATCCTTATCCAAAAAAATAAATAATAATGATGACAAAAATACACTTTATATGTTTTAACTTCACCCCTCCCTCACAAATGTACATAGAGAGGAAGACACTTGGAAAAAGGAGTCCAATATTCAGCGCTTTTTTAGAACTTTGACGACTATGGTTGTATGTGAGAAATGGATCTTGGAAGTTCTGAATCTGCTGTTGTCGATGGCTTTTAGGCTCAGATTCTGCTGTAAATTTGAACCCAAATCAGATTTTAGTATTCCTATTATCTTGATTGATTGTTGTGACAATTCTGACATAAAACATTCAATGTGGTACTGAATTAACCGTTATGGGCTCCATTTTAACAGATACTCCATGTAATTAATTACCATGGCTTTCATCATCCTTCTCGGTAGACCTGTACATCTGGATGGAATTAGACGATATCCAAATCAAATTGGGAATTAATATTGTCTGATGAAAAATAGCTATAACTTACAACTTCCATTAACATTAATCTGTTCTATGTATGCACATTAATCAACCTGAAATTGGCTTTTAACATGAGAGATTGTAAGCCTTTTAACATTCACTAGATCAAGGATCAGCGTTGGACTCGCGTGCCGCCCCCCCCCCCCCCACCGTGGAAAATTAAAAAATCAAATGTATTAAAGTTCCCAAAATGTCGGTAACATGGAAAACTTTACAATTGATCAATAAAGAACAGAGAATTTACTGTCTGGGCCACCAAGTTGTATTACCGCATTCACAAAGCACTGATGGAGATGTTCAAACCATCGAAGGCGGGGAACCTTAGAGCGCACGTATTTTCTTACTACCCTTCTTCTTTCACAGCTCCCCATTGTTGATAAATTTTCTCTCTATTGATTGCTTTCCTTTATCCTGAACCTCAACATTTCAGTTTTGCATAATACCCAAATAACGGGTTCTGCAAATTTTATCCCCAATTTCAATACCCAGAGGAGAGATAAGCTGTTGAATGGGAAAATAAATAAGAAAGAATAGTAATTGATAATCTTGAAGCTGTAAATCTGAGTAGCAAAGTCCAAATTAGGTCCCAATTACACCTATCCTTTTACCTTAGTCAATTGTAAGGAGAATTCTTCAAACTAAAATCCCACTGAACTATCCTCCATACAAATCCAGGTCAAATTTGACAGCACAACTCTCCTTTTACATCAACTGTTCAACAATCGTTTCCCTCCTAAGATTTTTACTTGTTACAAAATTTATGGTCAAATAGGTGTGAGCTTGATACATAACATATACTTGTTACTAAATTTATGGTCAAATATAGGGAGGAAATTCTTTATGAGTATACAAGGTACATATATTGAGCTCGGTGTCTAGATGAACAATTTAATGTAAGGACACGTTCCCACTAACTAATATTTTTTAGTAGTTGAATTTTCATAAAATTACACATTATAATAACAAATGTAGGTTTAGTCACAATCCTACAATTTAATGCAAGAATTTTTTTTCATTCATATAGAGTTCATGCATGCATCTCAAAGTACATATCATAATCAAAAGTATTAATTGAGTACCAACTATATGTCAGTGATGATTGAACACATTCTGTAGAGTATGTTTAAGGTTATTTTTATATTTTATATGGAAATTTGAGTGAAATGAATATTACTTTCAATCAAAATTATATTTACTCAGATAGCCACCCATCATAATTTAAGAATGCTTGGATGTTCTCCTCACTAAGAATGATTCATGTACCACTAGTGTAAAACATATTTAGAATTTCAATCAAGCACAACATGGAAAACATGAGCATGATGATGTAATATCATGTGTGAAACAAGTGCTTGTAATAGAGGAGTTGAGGTTTAAAGATAACATTGATTTTATAGATACAAAAAATCTATTTTAATGGTGCAATGATAAAATGGTTCACAATGCTCAATACAATCTAATTTATAGTCTATGGAGGAATAAATTTTGGAAAGATATGAATATTACATTATAGTAATAGGATCGAGTTAGTTCCACTCATTTTGTAGATAAAATGCAATTTTTTGGGTAATTCATTTGAGGCACATGGCATGCTTTTATTCTACATGCATTAAATTTTTTGAAATGATTTAAAGTCAAAGTAGTAGGTGGATGAATAGAGATATATACCTCTACATACAATTGACACATATTGGTTCCACCAACATTACAAGTTATGGACATGACATCATCACACAACTTTGATAATGTATCTAGTCTAGTATAACTAGGTAAAAGCTAACTTTTTACATTTAAAGTATATACTAAATGAAACTAAATTCATGTTTTATGTGCTAAGTTATATATATATATATATATATATATATATATATATATATATATATATATATATATATATGAACATTTCATTATTTAAACATGTTTTGTTTTTAAATCTAGGACATGTTTTTTATTTATTTGTAAATAAGGATAATGATGAGGGGGAAAACTACTATCTATGTGCGTGTGTAGAAAAAAATTAAATTAATTATATGTTAATAGACAGGGAAAAATTTTGCGCTCCCAATGGTTGTTTGGTACTTACTAGAACATGGATTCAATTATATACTAAAAAAAATTAGATGTATGGTTGTTTGAAGGCTCTGAAATATATAAGAAGATACTACACTATTCAAATTTGGTTCTCAGATAAAGATTTCAATTGCATAAATAACAAGGGAGGCCAGTAGACATGACTCTATATAAGGCCACTTAGTCCGAACATGAAGAATTTTCTTATACTAACAAGACTAGAGCCAATCGTAGTAGTTCCTTAGATTGAACCCAGAAGATAAGTTGAGTTCTAAAATGTAAATATGTTTAATTTTATCTAATTTTATTGATTTTTTGGGTAGTACATAGAAAAATCAATTTAGTTGCATAATAGCATTATTTTATAAGTTATCATTTCCAAATTGACTTCCATCTTCATGTCATTGGAACCTTTAGTAGAGATTGATATATTTTTGAAAGTATGATAAGCTTTCGATTCCTGTAGACATATGACCATTTTTTCATATATGAATGGACATTCTTGAGGCCAAAGAAGAGTTTTGTCTCCTAACTAGGTGTATTATGAGGTCATGAACATGGTCCTATACATTATTAATAACTCAAACCTTGGTGGATATGCTAATTTTAAGTAACGAGTACTCAGAAATGGAGATATCTCACTATGGATGGAATGTTAAAAACATCTTTTATCAATGTTTCTTGGCACCACAATTCTTGAAAAAATGTGTATTTTTGTGTATGATGAGGTCATTATGGTGGAAACATATGTAATTTTCATATCTCAAGGTGTTCTAAGTGATGGATTTACAAGTGAAGGTCTCATAAGTGAAAATCTCTATTGGAGGTAAAGAACTTGTCTCTTAACTACATAAAAATAGCATTTGAAAACCGATCATTGAATAATCTACCATGGATTCATCTCTTATATCCAATTCCTTTTTTATAGAGTTAAATTATATGGGTTTTGCATATATGTGATGGTTCATTTAGTGCATGTATATGAATTTCTATTTTCATTTTAAATGTGCCTAAAGTTATTATTATGGGAACTTATGCATGTGTAAATGTTTATACAAGATTCATATGCACATTAAACCTTTTTCAAGATATTTAGGATAAAAATATGGTATCAAAATAGTATTCATTTTAATTTAATAAATATGCACACAATCATTAAATTAGGCCATTATGTAGTCATCCAAATATAGTCTCAAAGTATTTAATAGTTGTTAAATTATATTATTCTAGGGTACCTTTTTGTATGTAAATTATTGATCTTTATTAGGATTTATTAGGATTTATTAGTTTGATTTGGAGTGATTTTTAATCATGCCCCTTCCTTTTTATCTCTCTTATGTTATTCTCTTTTCCCTCCCTTATTATTATTTTTAAAAATTATTCCACTAAAAATGTCATTATACATTTATGGGAAACAAAAGCATGTATTGTACATTTATGTTACCAAAAAAAACATATAGTGTGTTATTATTTAGGTGTGTGTCCTTTTTACCCATTAGGGTCCCTTGAGGGTTGATGGACCCAATTGTCTTTCATTTTTCCTATTTGATGGTTTTTTGAATGTCATTAGAATCTTAATTTTATTTTAAGAGACCTAAAAATACATATGTACATTAATTAATTTTGGACATGAATGTAATGTTATAGATAAGCCATCAATGAATCTAAAGGAAACAAAAAACAACATATATCATTTATTGCCATAATGTTTTAGATAAATAAATAATTTAGAGAGTATTCATTATACCATAGAAATTAATGGTATTAAGAAAGTGCATTCAAAGATAAATTGCTTTATAAAATAATTATTTCGTTTATTAAAAAATATTGGAGCAAGAATAATTTTTTTATTCAACTAATGTAATAAACATTACAAAGGCTATTGCATATCCATGAAATTAGTTCAAACAACCTCCAATAAAATAGCATAGAGGCATAACCAAATAACCTAGAATAAGATTACAAGTGAAAAAATAAAAAAAATTAATTAACTAACTCTTATTTAGAGTTATTTACCCTATGGTGAATTAATCACCATAAAATATCATATAACATTCTCCCACATAATTCAGCATATATTTAAGTGAATAGGACATAAATTCTCTAAATGCCTCAAATTTGTCACGTGCAGTGACTTGGTGAAGATATATGCACATTTTTCTTCTATCAACAAATACTAAAGTTGGATGTCGTGTTGATGTATATTTTCATGAATGAAACAAACTTGCACCTCAATGAGTTTTATGTGTTCACAAAAGAATAGATTGTGAACAGGTTTGAAAACACCCTCATTATCATAGTAGGGGATGATAGGTGTCTTCTGTGATATTCCCAATCCTTCTAGTATATGATGTAACCATATAACTTCATAAATAACACCTCCTATAGCATGATATTCTACGTCAATAGAAGATTGAGAAACAAAGTTTTGTTTCTTGTTTTCCCAAGATATAGGAGCAAATCCTAAAAAGAACACATTTCCAAAAGTTATATCATCAATATTTCCTACATGATCTGAGTTGAAATAACTTGTCAAGAAGAAATTTTCTTTCTTCTTATATTCTAGGCCAAAGTCCATTGTACCCTTGATATATCTTGGTATTTGATTTGTTGCTTTCTAGTGAGACATCTTTGGCTCCTGCATGAACCTTGAAAGATAGCTAACCGAATACTTAATGTCTAGTCTAGTATATATTAAGTAAATAAAACTCCCAAGCAGCTTCTAATAGATAGTTATATTTACTTGTAGTGATGGATCTGTATGAGACAATTGAAGCCTTGTCTCCATAGGTATATCAATTGGATTACTATCTATCATCCTAAATTTCTTGAGCATTGTCTTGGTATATTTCATCTAGGACACAAATATTTGGTGTTCTTTTCACCATACTTATAATCCAAGACAATATTGTAGAGGCCTAGAATCTGTCATGTCAAATGATTAGTTAAGATCTTTCTTGGTTTCATCTATAATCTCCACTGAATTTCCAATGATGACTAGATCATCAACATATACTAGAATAATTACAATCTCTCCCCTTGCTATTTTTAGGTCAAAATTTGGATCATAGGGACAACTCTAGAATCTATGTTGGATGAGGTGTTCATTGATCTTTATGTACCAAGATCGGGTAGCATATTTGAGACCATACAAAGATTTTATTAGTTTACGTACTTTTCTTTCATTACCAAGTAAGAAAAATCCTTTTAGTTATATCATGTAAACTTCTTTTTATAGATCTCCACTGAGAAAGGCACTTTTTACATCCATTTGGTAGATCTTCCATCAAAATTATCCAACGAAATCAAATATCATTCTGATTGTTTTAATCTTGGCCATAGGATCAAATGTCTTCTCATAATCTATGCCTTCATTTTGTACATAACCCTTCGCTATGAGTCATGCCTTGTGCTTCTCAATACTACCATCTACTTTGTATTTTTTTTAAGACCCATTTACAACCGATTTGATTCTTCCCTGGTGGAAGATATTCAATCTACCATGTTTTATGTTTCATCAGTGATTCATATTTTGCATCCATGGCATGCTTCCAAGGTTTAGACTCTAGGGTTTCCTAAAATAGTGAGGGCTCTACTAATTCTATAATTGTGCTCATTATGGCCAAATTGACCTCGTCTTGAGTCATGCTACAAGTCCTTGTTGTAGTAGTTGATGTGTTTGGAATTATATCTAGTTTAGCATCTCGTAATGTACTTATATATCATTTAGGCATATATTCCCCTATTCTTGTGCATTGATTTGTATTAGTTGACTAATCATCATCATCATCATTATTGTCACCTTCGGTGTGGATATGACCTTCTGAATTGTCTATAGGTCTGATTACTGAACCCTATGAATTTGTGGAAGGAAAACTAGTTTTACTTTTCTCATCAAACTAAACATCCCTGCTAATGAATATATTCTTTATTTTAGGGTCCATCAGTGTTTAGGCTAATTACTCTTCATTGCACCCTAAGAAGATATAAGGCATGGATTTCATATCTAGTTTACTTTCTTTTTAGGAACATGCATATAATCTTTACATCCAAAAACTCAAAAATGAGTAATGGAAGGTTTATACCCTATCCAGGCTTCATGTGGAGTCATATTATGAAGAGTTGTAGTGGGTGATCTATTCAAAAAATAAACTATTATTTTCACTACTTCTACCTAATATGTGTTTACAAAACATAAATCTTCAATCATACTATGTACCATTTTCATGATAGTGCAGTTTTGTCATTCTACAACACCATCCTATTATGGATTATATGGTGGATTCATTTATTGATAAGTGCCATATTCTTTCAAATAAGTAGATAATTATTTACTAGTGATTTATCCCCCTTGATATGAGTGGAGAGCCTTGATTTTATGACCAATTTTATTTTTTACTACTACTTTTAATTCTTTGACAGTTTTATAGGCTTGGTATTTGGTCTTTAAATAATAAACCCACATATTGCATGAGTAGTCATCAATAAAGGGAATGAAATACTGAAACCCATGGTGGCTAGATCTCATGGGGCCACAAAGATTGGTATGCACCAGATCAAGCTTACCAGATGCTCTTGAGTAACATTGACCAAAAGATGTCTGGTGTTGTTTTGCTACTAGACAACCAGTGCAGAGATATATGTTTTTCTTCAATTGAGGAAGTCCATGGGCCATGTTTTGATTACTGAGTGCTTTGAGGTAGCCAAAACTAAAATGACCATATTTTTAACGCTACAGATTGGCTAAGTATAAATCCTGAGATATAAGTGCCTGATTGTATTATTTAGCAATGTCAAGTTGGAACATTTTTAAAACACCTATGATTTGTGCAATAATTCTTGAGCATTTTGACTTATCATTGATCAAACATATCTTTTTGCCACATTTTCATATGGTCAAGTAGTTGACTGACTGATAGAAGATTATTTTTGAGTCCTGGGATATACAAGACATCTAATATTTTACAATCATGTCATCCAAGTGGTAAGGAAATATTACCAATGCCTTGAACTTGGTAGGATGACTCATCACCTAAAGAGACATGATTTTTTGGGGAAGTCTCATTCATGCTATATAACCAATCTTGTCTTCTAGTCATATGTCAAGTTTCACTTGAGTTGACATACTAGATAGAACTTTGTGGTGTTAATTTGTCATGAAACTATGTAGCACATATGAAAGTCCTCATCTAAGTAAGTATCTTCCTATTCATTAATGTTGGCTTACTGATTGGCTTTCTTCTTCCAATGCCCTTTATTTTGTCCTTATCCTTTATGTGAATGAGATGATTGTTTGTCACTAGGCTTTTTATTGTTTGAAGAGCCATATGTAATGAGTTATACCAATAATTATTAAGCTCATGGACTCTATTTACATATATAAGGAAAAAAAATTGTGTTTATCCCCCTATAAATTATGTTTTTAACCTTTCTTTGGTTTAGAAGACTTGATCTACTTCTTTCCTTTCTGTTGATTAGAAGCAAGAGCATGTTCTTCTGATTCTTCTTCTTTCGTATGCATAGACTCTTCATGTTGTAACATGTTTATGAACTTTTCAAAAGATGATTTATATTTTCTGACAATGAAAGTATTCATAGGTATCCTTTAGGAGGGTGGTAGTGATCTTAGAATAATACGTAAAAGAGATGCATCTGACATTATTTTGCCTAATGCTTTGAGCAAGGCCCTTACGGTTGTAACATGGTGAAGAAAACCTTCCACTTTTTCATTAGACATCAATTTGATGGAATGAAGTTGAATCTGAAAATGAACAATGGTTTCTTCATTTTTGTCTTGATAGACTATCTGGATCTTATCGCAAGCAGCTTTTGCTATTATGGCCTCAAAAATATGGCATTATACCTCATCTGATATTTTTAACATGATTATTAACTTTACCTTCTGATTGGCTTTGTCAAACTTATCTTGATGATCAATGTTAGTAGCATGTTGGGTAAGAGTACCATTAGCAATAGGTTAAATGTCTTCAAATTTGAAATGTGTCATGATTTTAGTTTTCCAAGCAGCATAGTTGTCACCATGAAGAAGTTGTGAGTCTGGCAGAAATAAGTTTGGCTCATTTTCATTTATGTAAAATATGACCAAAGGTGATGGATTGGTTCCTTATCACTCTAGGTATCAAGGTATCCCTTTCTATATACCATCAGTCTATTATACAATACATTTCTTTATATGTACCCTTCCTTTATACCCATCGATACATAGAATAAGTTCACCCTTTCTGTAAGCTCAGTGATACATGAAAAAAGCGTAAACATACATGAAATAATCTAGTACATGGTACATAGATAGTAATAAAAAGGGTTCATCTAATCACTAGCACCTACTTATATGGATTTCCACATACGCATTTGTAACTTCGCTATATACTTAGAAATATAACCAATCAAGATTTATACCATTCGATTGAAATGAATGGGTAGATGAAGGTATGTCTATGTGTGTATGTGCCTTTATTTCTCCCTAATGATTTAAAGGGATGATGCCCTATTGTCATTTTTGTAGCTATGTTAGGCTATGGATCTAATAACTCAAACATGATAGATTTACCCGTAAATATGAGTCAAAGGCATCAATTGTACCAAAAATTGTGATTGAGTTCAAAACATCATGATTTTATGCAAATATGTAAATCAAATACAATATTTTATAAAATAAAAAATTACAATGATTTGTATAAAATGAAAAAACACTTGCTTTTTTTCATTTTGTTTGGATCTTTGGTCTCTTTTAAGCAAAAAAAATATATTTTTTACTTTACCTTTTACTCCCATTATTTTTGTTGTTATTATTATTATTATTATTTTGTACATTTCTAGCTAAATTCAGATTGATAGAATTACAAAATTTAGAGGCATTGATAAAAAATAATTTTGAGGGGATTTGAATCTTCCACCTCCTCTTTACCAAAACATATACTCACCAACTCCGCTATGCATAAATAAAGGTGTCTGAAGGATAAAAAATGTATTTAAACCATTAAAATTTTCATTTTATGAGCATAACCGTGCTCATTTGGCAATACCATAGGTTTGGAGAAAATGTGGTTTTAAAAAAAATGTGTAGCAAAAGAGATTTTTAAATGGTTGTTTTAGGATTTAATAGGTGGTTTTAAAAGTAGTTTTGGTGCCTCAATCAAGTGTAAATCTTTAAAAATTAAATAAAGAAATTGTATATTCTAAAAAAGAATTTATAAATGCTGACCTTCACGATTTACTCCAACACAGTCATGGATGTATGGATAGCAGCAATTAATACTAATCGTATGATGCATTTGAATTAATAATTCAAAATTACAATCCAAGAGATATAATTTCCTCTAGAATGAATTAATATTATAGACCATTATATTTGTTTACTACAGGGCATTTAAATGATTTTTTCAGGCTTGAATGATTTCCAACAGTGTTGATATTATTTGCTTGCCTTTTTTTTAAATTTTGAATGGCACTCAGATTTCCAATTATTTTTTTAAAATCTCCAAAAAGACTTGCTATATTTGGAAGTGATCAGGCTCCTCCCACTAAAATGTTACCTAGATGAAGAGAGAGAATGCCTCCGGGATCCTCCTCTTATTATCTCAACTTGATTCCAAAATCAATTTTCTCTTGCTTTGAAACCAAATATTAAAAAATATTTGAGCACAAACAATTATTTTATTCATTTAATTTAATAAAAATTACAAAGGCTATTATATATCCATAAAATTAGTTCAAATAACCTTTGATAAAATAACATAGAAGCATAACTAAATAACCTAGAATAAGTCTACAGGGGAAATAATAAACAAATTAATTAACACTTATTTAGAGTTATTTAACCTATGATAAATTAGTCATCATAAAATATTATCTAACAACATTTATTTAATGTGGTATATTTTATGCTTTACCATTGAGATGCCTAATAAGCAGTTATACTAAAAAAAAATGATTTGGTCTAGAAAACAAGCCGCAAAATAAACCCTTTCCCTTCTATTTTTTAGGTTTAGAAATAAATATCAAATTCCCATTAATTAGTGAAAAATAAGAAAATTAAAATCAATATTCTTGTTTCCCACCTCGCAAACATAATCCTAAGTATAAATATTACTTGTTTGTTATTTATAATAAAAATGTTATCCATAGTTCTTTTTGAATGAATGTGGAATGCACAATTTTAGATTGGTTCTCACATGTTAATGAGTTTTCATCTTTGTTTCACTATATTACCACAAAAATTTTAATTTTAATTTGAGACTATGAAAATTATTTTGAAATGATCTAAAAATCAAGATACTTTTGTAAATCATATCCTAATAAGTTTTTGATATTGAATAATATAGGGAAAATGGAGCTTACCATAGATTAAAAAGGTATATTTAAATTAAATTAGATCAAGAAAGACATAAATTAATCCAAGGTATAATATGGGCATCCAAGGTAGCATATAGAGCTTATAAATAGTCCAAAAATAAAAACAACCACAAAATTGCCAAGACCCCTGACATGTATGAGTCAAAATACGAAATGACTAGTTACACACAATATTAATATAATCAATCACTAAATTAAATAAATCATAGAAATTTGAGGTCATAAAAATAAATTAATGGCCTAAATTGTATCTCCACCTATACCAAAATTTTGGTGCAAAAAATTATACATATAATATGATCTCATAAAGCTCATTTATAAATGTATGAAAAAAACTTGAAATATCCCACTAAAATAACCTTAATTAATGTTATAAATCAACGTGAATCCTTCATGTGACTTTATATAGTCATAATGCCATAATATATCAATAAATATTCCATTCAAATTAAAAATTAAATCCTACAAGACCTAATTCTATAGTTACACTAAAAACTACAAAAAGGTGTAATTTTGACATTCATGATGGATGTGAATATTGGATAAATGTTTTTATTTGGGTCCAAAGGACCACCATCATATTTATTTTCTTATAAATAATTTCCATGAATATATACCTTTCTATGGAAAATGTGATGGAGTGAAAAACTTGCAATAACTAAGTAAGTCTTTAGGGAAACACAAAACCTTACTTTTTTATTTAACCATTTGTCCACTTTCCTTAAATATCATAATTTTAAATGAATTTATAATGAATAGGTTGTTATAGTAGGAATGAATATAAGGCTAGGAGAAAACCTATAAAATTGACTAAGAAAAAAAATATGAGAAAATTAAATGGCAACTTTTGGCACTCACAAAGAAATTTCTAAGAATTAGAGCACCCTAAAAAACAAAATCCTTTTACTTTTGTTCCGATGAGTTATGGTTTATCTATTTCTAGAATATTAGGTGAAATTAAAATATTTATTAATAATGTTCATGTAATTTTCCCAAAGGGGATTACCTTTATAGTACTTATCTTAATTCGAATGAAGGTGAAGAGTCCCAAATTTAGCAAGGACTTTTTTATTTATTTTTCATTTCAATATCGTTATGAGAGAATGAAATGTTATCTAATAAATTTGTGATTTAAAAAATATATTGAGTAATTTAATTTAACTATAACTGGTCAATTCCATCTTATTTAATAATGTTGATGATAAATAACAAAGCACTTTTGATAATTAATTTAATAAAATTTGAGTCAAACCCAATTTTCAAAAATTTGTGGAGAACTTAAGATTTAGACATAATTTTTGATGCTATGCATATATGTTAAAAGAATACATAGATACCACTTCTCCAAGACATTTTATAAAGATACATCCACTTTATAAGAAACCTTGTTTTCTTTAGGATCCTTATCAATGTTTATTTAATCAAAGTTGTCACTTGGGGGATTCGAAGAAGCCCTCAAAATTTGGTCACTTTATTGAGGAAGCATGAAGTTTAAAAATAATAATTTTCATTTAAAGAGTATACGGTGGTCCTATCTAATGATATTATTATGGGGTGATGCAATTTTTTCATTAAAATTGACTAGAAGAATTATCTGAATTTTAATAATTGGGTAGTCTTGCGAGAGAGATAAATTACTAGAGATTTTATAATTTCTCTCTTTCCATTAAATATATAGAATAAAATGAGTTGTTTCCCAAATGCATTTGATTTTATCCCCCTTACTTTTTTTAGTTTATCATTATTTATTAGGTAGAACTTGTAACCACCCAAAATTTGATTATTTTATTGAATAACTATAATCGAATTGTCTAGGAAATATTATAGTGAAGGAATAGATGGTTCAATGTTTCAGAATTTTCCGTATAGAAGACACATGAAGAGGGCCTCTAAAATCCAATTCTTTGAATTCTATCCTAGAAAATAAAATTATTCTTCAAAGTAATCCAAAGTGTAAAATTTTTCCTTATCAAATCCTCAAGTAATCCATTTTTTTCTACTAGCCATATTGTTGGGTTAATATGTGAAGTTGACTTGTGATAACCTTTTCATAAAAAAAATTATTGAAATTCCTATTTTTCATTTAATGACATCATTCTACTCCAAAATTAAAATATGGTGAGATATTATGAAGTTTTTGAAGTAAATTAAAAGATCAGAGGGATAATTTGAAGTTGAAAAAGTTTGTGTTTTTCATCATAGTTAGCCCCAAATACATTGGATTTTAACCCATTAATTATGAACTAGAAGCCCCCATAAGTTTGAGAATTAATCAAAAAATATGCTTAGTACTCATTCATTATGAACTAGAAGCCCCCATAAGTTTGAGAAATCATTTTAAAATATGCTTAGTGGATGATGATTGCATAAGCGGATAATATTGGACTAGGAATAGTTTTATAAATTGACAAATATACCAATTTTTTTCATAGCAAAGGGAGTTAAAAATTAAGGATCCACATTTTCCATGAAAATTACCAATATGTGACATATAATGTTTTATGGTAAAACTATAGGTTAGCTCTTCCACATTATAAATATACTTACTTTGAAAGAAGATAGCTAGGATGTTGTCATTGAATTGATATATTATCTAAAAATGATTATTCCCAAAACATGATTCATCATGAATAAATTAATGATTTTAGAGCCTCTTTTAGATTTAGGCAAGTAGAGTTCTTCTCATTCCATTAAGGTAGTCAATTTTGTCAGACTCTCTGAAACCATTCTAAAGAAAAAAATCATGATTATTTATTATCATATACATTTTGAAATTAATTAATTAAATAACCTATTTTTTAATACTATATTTAAATTAATAATAAAACATAATTTTATTATATTATATAAAATAGATTTTTATTAAACATACAAATTATATTTTCCTATAAATTTTATTTGTTTTTTTTATACCTTGTTGGTGCCCAATTGTACACCTCTTTTGCTTGACCTTGCATACTTGAAGAAAATAGAATTCAAAGATTAAAAACCCACTAGTATGTCATTGTATTCAAGGAAGTGTTTGGCATCAAGAATGGACAAAATGCAAAAAATGATTGATATGCACCGATAGAGGGTATAGTTAGCTCCCTGCTACTTCTGGCTCTACCTGAACCAACTTAAGATGACCTAAGAGGTAGCTTTCTCATATGGACTAATTCCGTCATTTAACCTCCATGGGGATTTTTGTCATAAAGAGACACAAATATGCCCATAGCACAACCAAACTTGTCCACTCCACCTGAGAAGGGTTATCACATAGAGTGAATAAATGCAATAAGTCACATACAAGTTACTAAAGATAGAAGGGAAATTTATTATGATCTTCATTAAAAATAATTTTCAAGAATATGGGGAAGAGTGGAAGACTTTATTGCTAGTCTTTAAACCAAAAAATGCAAAAACATATTGTATAGGCAAGATTTTATGCATATACAAAGGTAACTAATAATTATATCATGCAAAGGGTGTATTATTTTCAAGGTAGGATAGGGTAAGATAGAATGATAGTTATAAAAAAGAGGGTGGTGTACTGGTGATTTTAAAATAGCAGGAATTCTTTCAACATTCATGACATCACTTATTACGTAGATGCAGAAGACTAAAATGCAAGCTAGTGGGAACTACCAAGAGAGATTTATAGTTATTAGTGCCAATGAAATGCAAATACCCAAAAGATTCCTATAACCCTAGAGTATACACTACAACTAATATTTCAAATACTTTTACCTCTTGAATCCACAAACCTAGGGTTCCCTTAAAAGGTATTTAATAATATATTTCCATATATAAATGTAGAAAAGGATTTATAACCTAGATCTATGCCCAAATTAACAACCAGTAGTGAACACAAACCCAAATATCTAATCAACATAACTTTTAAAACACATTATTGTATTTCACCAACAAGAAAGAGTAAAAACCATAGGTATTTTCCATTATCTTGAAAAAAAATCTTACATACATCAATGTTATAAAATGTTGCCATGGGGACAAGAATGGTGGATTTACATATAGGGGACTCATATAAACGTGAACTTGGAGTTTTTTAATGGTTGTATAGATGAAACCACCTTAGCAAGAGAGAAAAAATTCACATAGCAGTGATCCCAAAATTTGGAAGAGCCTATACAAAGGAAAAACAAAGACCAACAACAACCAAGACTTGAGGAGTAGCCCCCTATTTATAAATTTTTACACCCATTTGGAAATATGAGAATGGGGGTTTCATTTTTCACACTTTAAATATTTTAGTCAACACCCCCAAGTCCTATCAAGATGCTCTGATCTAGAAAAAATCCTTTGCCACACCTGAAATATTCATATACTTGGAAGAAGAATGATTCCTCTAACTTCCTCTATAAGTAATGATGAACATTTGCAACAACCATTTGATCTCCTTGGATGGAAATGCATTTTGATTGAGATGGAAAGAGAATATTCATGGTGGAGGTGAAACAAACATTTTCATCTTTTACAACTACCTAGAGATGGCTCTTGAACATTTGCTTGCACAGCTAAAAACTTATTTGATAACTACCGTTCCTCATATGTAGACCATAAAATAACCTGCTCTTATAATGATGGCATTGGAATATACTATATCCATGGCCATTTGAATGATCATCCTCCAATGGCCCACCTTGGATTTGTAGACCTGTAATTTCTTTCCCATAAAGGAGCTTGAACAAGCATAACATGAGAAAGTGAAATACTTATGTCATTTTTACCTTTTTGCTTTTTGGCTCTAACTTGTTTTTAAAAATTTTTACTTTTTCCACCTTTGATTTTATAAAATGTGCTTTTTAGGGGTTCTCCACATTCTTAATACATAAATGCATTATTTTTCACTTTTTGACCTTTTGGGGAGATTCTAGGCACTTTTGAAAATTTGTAATTTTCCTTTATTTTGGTAAAATCTAGGTCCCATTTAAAATTTAATAATTCCTTTATATTGGACAAATTCGGATCTCAACAATAGTTTTACAATTTAAAATTTTTGGAATTATAGAATTATAATTCATAGTTGGTTTTCTCTTGAGAAGTTCCCTTAGTGAAATGGGAACTCCAACATTAATTTTTAATTTGTAAATTTTCAAAATTGCAATTTACAATTGGAGTTTTAGGTTCCATCAACATCTCCCTGAAGCTCCTCTTGAATTGGCTTTTCTCCTCTAGCTTTGACTAGAAAATTTGGGAGAGTTAACCATAATTTACAATTTTATTTTAGAGACTTCATTTTTTCAAATTACCTTTCCCAATAAGATTTCCCCAAGGATTTTAGAGGCCTCATTTCTAATTTTTTATAAATTTTCAAACTTTTTGAATTTTCAATTTTTCACCCAACTTCATTCCTTCTCCAGCCAAGCATTCAATAGAATATTTTTATAGAAACATATCTCTTCTCTTTATGATGCCTTCAATATAAAAATCCCTCTTCCTTACATAATGCATTTGAATCTACAACATTCACCAATGAAAATCTTCATTTCCCTATAGGCATTGTTGGTGGTTTCCGTGTGCCACCACTTGACATGATGTTGGACACTACAACCATACTCTTCCTAATCCAAGAAATATAATTATTTATTTCAGACTTGATGATAGTTAGTTATTATCAAACATGGATGTCAGCTTTCAGGGTATTTCTTCTCAAATCTGCCATGTGCATTGAGCTTCTGAATAACCAAATAGTCAAGAACCATCTTCTGAATAACCCATTATATATGTAAAACCTGATTCTTGGAGACCATTTTGATTTAAAACATTTCAAAATTTATAGTGAACATCAAGGTACTCTATTCACTTTAATATATACCATTCCCATTTATCATGTGAACAATGCATGCTATTTCAAAATCATCATAAATATTTAGAAAACTTGTGTTGCAAAGCTCAAACCCATCAAATTGAAAACCATTGTAAATGGTATTAAAGGTCATTACCTGAATGCGAAGAAATGATTATATCCCCTTAGATGCCACACATATTCCTTGAGTGTGTTACCATATTTCACCTTCAATAAAATATGTCATATTTTTACCCACATGCAAAAAAATTTCTAATTAAATGAAGGATTTCATGCATATTTACTTTTCATAACCTTCTCATTTTCATCTTCTACTATGGGGACCTATTCTACAGTGCTACATTTTGTGCATTCTTGCAAATTAGAATTATTTTTCAACTTTGGACCCCTCATCAAATGTTCATTGAGTCTTGAAAGCTTCGTTCATACATCTAGTGGATTTTATAGACATTTTCCTTATGAATTTAGCTATAAACAAAGACAACAAATGTTTTGATGGTGTGTAGGATAAAATAAGGATTGTAGTTATAGCTATCATACACCATGTCTATGATTCAAATGCATTATGTGCATATCTAGGTGCTATAGAACCAGAAATGAAATAAATGACAAAAAACCTTGGGAAATTGATAAACTAAACACTTATTAACCATGTATTTCTCTTGAAAATTGAATTTTGTTTTAAAATCTATGGGTCTTCTTGGAGGTTGGCCAAATTGTAGTCAACAATTTATTTTTTACAAAAATACTCTCTCTATAGGATCCAGAAGTACACATGTAATTTACACTTTGTCAAATTACTAATTGCAGCCCATCCTCCCTTTTCCACTGACTATCACTCTTCTTCCTTCTGTAGGATCTAAAAGTGCAGAAGTAAATTGTAATTTGGTTATTACATTTTGGTATCTGCTTCTCCACCATACTTCTACCATGGACTTTCACCCCAGAAATATAATTACATTTTAGTCTCCAAATTTCCATCAGAACTATATGGCATCATTTGTAATTTTTCCCCAATCAACTTTACAGTCATCATGGAATTCCTCGCCATACACCACTTTCTTACATTTTAGCCACACATCACTTTTTATAAAGTTGAGTGTTTTTTAATAATTTACATGTGGAGAAGTTTGGTTGTGTCAAATGTTGCATTGGTTTAGTGTTAAAAGTATGTCAACATAGGCAAGATACTCATAAAATGGTCTAAATTTTTTTTGTTTCATGTTAGTCTTGATGCCATGTAGGCCTAAAGACATTCACATGGGCTACGTAGTTGTATATTCAAAACCCCTATTGCATTTGTATCTTTATACCATGTATAATTGAAGAATTCCATGCTAACATATACATTTGGTGTAAATTTGAGCACTAACAGTGGCTCTTGCTCGGGGATGTACACCCCTTGTGGGTATGCAAAAAATCCCAAAACATAAGACCAAGTGCCAATCCATTGGGTGAAAAAATCAACCCTTCAACAATTTCATAGAAAATAGACACCCATGAAGGCTCAATAAAATAAGGCAGACTGACAAAAATAGATTAGAAGGATCTGAAAATGAAGACATGACAATAAACATGATAGGAACTATACAAATAAGACCCCAAAGAGAGGGGCAAAAAACCAATAAACAATAAAACTATATACTATAAAATTATGTATATAGTCATGGCCTCAATCGAAGAAATGTTTTAGATGTTTTCCATTAACTGGTTGATCCAGTATTTTTCCATACCTTAATCTCTTGAACTCTTCCAACAACTTAGTGGCCAATATGAAGTTAACCAATCTCTACACATCCCTGAAGGTATTATTTCTAGGCTATGATAAGATGGCATTTTGAAATAGATCCTTTATGTTTAATCCAAAATCTAGATATGACCAAGCCAAGATATTTTGGTACATTTTCAGTAGTTGAAAATAAACCTATTTCTTGGCTAAAATCAGGTGATTACTATGTATGAGTGCCTCATGATCAACAATGTTATTCATTCACTTGAAGTACTGCTTGAAAGAAAACTAAAAATATTCATCCTTAGGGGCATAAATGATAAACCCAACTTCATTGAATGAAATTCTCCAAATAGCACCTTTGTTATCAAACTTAGCATCAACAAGAGTTGGTTTCTCAAAAACATCAATATTCCCAATGCAGTTACCCAATTCCACATCCATGTCCAACACTTTGTTTAGATCATAATTTGGATATTTAATTACATCATGATTGGGTAATTCATATGCTTGTCATATTATCATCATAATCAAATACATATGTTGGGACACATACCTTCTTAACCGTACTCCAAAATTGATTAGCAGTAGTAGCACTCATCATTTCCATGGAGGTAGAAAACTTACTCTAGGAGACTTGACAATCCATAGTAAAAAACTTATTATCATCATCAGATGTAGATTCACGATCATACACATCTTCATCTCTTGGTTTAATAGTATCACATGGGGGATGTGTAAATAATAACTTATCACACCAATTAATGTCAATATCATAATTTATAGAGTTCACTTTAGTGTGCAATGGATCAAACACTTATTTTTCAACCCTTCCATAATGACATATGTCATAATGTGCAGGCCTATTTTGTGATTGATTAGGATTTGGAGGCCTATCCTGATTTGTAGACCCATGAGAGATCCCATTCTAAACTCTAATTAGCTTGTATGATATCTCATTGACAGTGGAGACCATAGTTTTAACAGTCTCCTCAAGGTTGGCATTCTTAGTGGACTTTAGTTTTTTGGATTTACCAATTTTACATCAGCCCGCTTGTTCATGGGCTTTCCCTTAGCCTTTATTTTATTCTCAATTTGGATGGACATATTAAATTCAAACCTCAAGTTAGTGGGAGCCTTATCCTTCAATTAGTATATAACCTTCATATTAAATTCATCACAATAATGAATCAAGCACGTTGTATTACTAGGCCTTAGATTTTTTGGCAGCAATATCATGGTCTTGTTGAAGCTTGTATTGAAGTCCTAGACACACTCATTGGGGTTATTCTTGATGTTTTCAAACTTAGCTAAAAGAAACCTTAGATCAATTATATCACAATACAAAATTCTAAAAACATTATTCCTTTCTTCCCACAAATCAATGCATCCATGAGGAAGGGAATTGAACCATTCACGAGTGTCTTCTTCTAATATCTATATTAACAAATTAATATACACATCCTCATGCTCAACCTCATAATACTCAATGATATTTTGAAAATCCTTCAAGTGTTGATCACCATTCACTGCATTGTTCCCTTGAAACATTGGAAGTTGGTTCCTTACTTCATTTAGGACTTCATCGAGGTAACCTTCTGTTTCATCATAAAACAAAGGTCTGAGTCTAGGAATTTTAAATATAGGATTATCATGATCATAGTTATCCCTATGCCTCCTGATTATTTCAATGGCAAATTTATAAATAAATGGCAAAGGGATCTTATGGGATGAGTGAGGTAGACATGGTGGATCAAAATTAGGAGGGGATTCAGCTAGTTGATAAGTAGTTGGATAATAAATTGGACTATATGATTATGAATCACTTAGAGAGATATTGCAATCCTCAACAATAGGAATTTAAAAAAAAAATAGGACTACTAGAATCTTGACAGCCCAAGCACTATTTTGCATCTAAACTTTGCTCTTCAATAGGCCTCCAAACTTGTCTCCTTATTTCTTGATGAACACTTAAGGGTGAGGCAAGTTTCTTTGATGAGTTACCTTTGATGCATGATGTCAATCCTTCCAAGTTTGTAAGCAAAATAAATCTCAAACTTAAATATATTAGAAGAAGGCACTAATCTTTGTTTGAAACCATATGATGTTTTGAAGTTGGCATTAAAAGCAAACTTTAGAATTTAGCCATTTACAGACTCACATCGATACATACTAAAACTATATCTTACTAAAATTAGTAAGGATATATGAAATCAAGGACAATGAAACTTTCAAATTCATGTTCAACAAGGGGAAACCACCTCAAAACATGATGAATTCACAGATCTTTCCAACAAATTCAATATATGTCAAATATCAAGTCTCTCAAGTCCTTGCACATCCCTAGTGGAGTGTTGTAGTGTTGATGACCAAGATAATAAACATGCTCAAATAACATTAAATTTAAAACTCATGAGATAACCTAAATAAACAATGTCTAAAAATTTAGCTAAGATTATTTTAGCAAATATTCCATAGCTTAGAACTTTTCAAACTAAATTGATAATCAGCTCTCTATAAGAGTCCTCAATAAGACAAGTGAGAAGAATTATCCTTGACAACAACACCAGATGAGTGTTGATTACCAGTTATATACCTCTTTTGCTCAGACTTATAGACTTGAAGAAAATGGCAAACAAAGATGAAAAACCTGCCAGTTTATCATTGTAAACAGGGAAAGGTTTCTCATCAAAAATAGATAAAACACAAAAAATGACTGAGAAGTATCGATAGAGGGTATGGTCAACTCCATACTACTTCTAACTCTGCCTAAACCAAGGTGATAGGACCTTAGGGGTAGCTTTCTCATATGGAGTGATTATGTAATTCAACCTCCATGGGGATTTTTACCATAAAAAGACTCAAATATGACTAGGGCATAACCAAACTTGTTTATTCCACCCAATAAGGTTTATCACATGGAATGAATAAATACACTAAGTCACATAAAAGCTAATGAATATAGATGGGGAAGTGATTGTAACCTTCATTCTAAGGAATTTTCAACAATAAGGGGCTAAATAAAAGATTGTAATGCTAGTCTTTAAAGCACAAAATATAGACACATGTTATATAGACAATATTTTATGCATATGCAAGGCAAATAATACTTATATTATGCAAAGGGTATATTATTTACACGGTAGGACATGGTAAGACATGATGATAGTTACACAAAAGAGGGTATTTTACTGGTGATTGTCAAATAATAGGGATTATTTCAACATCCATGACATCACTTATTACAAAGTTGCATAAGACTAAAATGCATGTCAGTGGGAACTACTAAGAGTGATTTGCAGTTATTGGTGCCAATAAAATTTAAACACCCAGAATATTCTTGAAACCCTAGAACATACACTACATTTAAAATTTCAAATACTTTTTCCTATTGAATCCACAAACCTAGGGTGGCCTTAAATGGTATTCAACAACATATTTCTAAATATAACTATAGAAAGTGATTTCTAACTCAAATATATGCCCAAAATGATAACTAGTAGTGAACACAAACCCAAATATCCAATCATCATAATTTGTAAAACACATTATTATATTTCATCAACAAGAAAGAGTAAGAATCATAGGTATTTTCCATTATCTTGAAAATAAATCCTCCATGCATCAATGTTTCAAAATTCTACCATGGGGAAAAGCATGCTAGATTTGCTCCATATTAGACAGGGAAGTCATATAAACATGCTCTCATAGCTTTTAAGTGGTTGTACAGCTACAACCACCTTAGCAATATAAATAGAATTCACACAGAAGTGATCCCCAAATTTGAAAGAGTCTATACTTAAGAAAAACAAAGACCAACAACCTAGATTAGAGGACAAACCCCCTATTTAAATAGTTTTTACACCAATTTCAAAAACTAGGAATGGGGTTACACTTTAAGAAATTTCCAAACTATAGTCAACACCTCAAATTCCTACCAAGATTCTCCCAGATGGGAAAATCCTTTCCCGCACCTGAAATCTTCATGTATTTTGAAGAAGAGTGATTCCTCTAACTTCCTCTATGATTAATGATGAATATTGGCAACAAAACTTTGCTCTCCTTAGATATAAATTCATTTTTATTGAGATGGAGAGAGAATAGTCATGGTGAAGGCCAATCAAACATTGTCCTCTTGTGAAATTTCTTGGAGATTCCCCTTGACAACTTGCTTGCAAAACTAAAACATTCTTGGACAGGTACCCTTCCTCATATGCATGTCACAAAATAACCTACTCTTGCTATTATAACATGAGAATATTCTATATCCGTGGCCATTTGAATGATCTTCCTCCAATGGACTACCTTGTATTTATAGACCTACAATTTATCTCCCCATGGAGGAGCTTGAACAAGAAAAACATGATAAAATGCAATACTTATGCCAATTTTACCTTTTTAATTTTTAGATCTAACTTATTTTTCAACACTTTTACTTTTTCCATCTTTTGCTTTTTCAAATTATATTTTTAGGGTTTCTCCACTTTTTTTAATGCATAAACACATTATTTTTCACTTTTTGACCTTTTCAGGAAATTTTGGTCACTTTTATAAATTTCCAATTTTCCTTTGTTTTGGGGAATTCTAGGTACCATTTTTAATTTTGCAATTCTTTTGTATTGGGGAAATATGGAGCTCAACAGAAGTTTTATAATTTATGAATTTGAAAATTGCAAATTGTAGAATTATAATTTTTAGTTGGAGTTCCCCTAAGAAGTTCCCTTAGGAAAATGGGAACTCCAACTGTAATTTGTAATTTTTAAAAATGTAAAATTGCAAATTATAAATGGAGTTATAGATTCCCTCAAATGTTACTTTTAAGGAATTCAAAACTCTTATTTCACTTTGAAATTTTTCAAAATTACAAATTGCAGTTGGGGTTCCCATTTCCCTTAAAAGTTCCTTTTATGGAATCCGTAACTCTAACTACAAATTGTAATTTTATAAAATTTCAAATTTGCAATTGGATGTGGAAGTCCCACCTTACATTAAGGAAACTTATTGACAGACATTGACTGGGGGGTTTGGGAGACCTAGGTACAATTTACAATTTACACAAGTGTAAAATTAGAAAATTACATTTCTTCTCAACATGTCCCTAAAGCTCCTCTTGAGTTGACTTTTATCCTCTACCTTTGACTAGTGGTTTTGGTAGAGTTGACCACAATTTCCAATTGCATTTTGGAGACTAGAATTTTGTTAATTGCTTTTCCAACTAAGATTTCAACATGCAGTTTGGGGGCCTCATCTGTAATTTTTTATAAATTTGTAATTTTTTTGAGTTTTCAATTTTTCACCCAACTCCATTCATGCTCCAACAAACCATTCTATAGAAGAGTTTTCCTAAAACATAACCCTTATCTATATGATGACTTCAACTCAAAAATACCTCTTGGTTGCCCAATGCATTTGAATCTAGAACATTCACTAATGAAAACCTTCATTGCCCTATATGCATTGTTATTGGTTTGAGTGCGCCACCACATTACATGATTTTGGACAATATAACCATGTTCTTACTAATCCAAAAGATTCAATTATTGATTTCAAACTTGATGATAACTCAATATTACCAAAAATGGATGTTCCCTTCTGGAATCTTTTTTATCTATTCTGCCATGTGCATTAAGCTTCTAAATAGCCCAATGGTCAAGAACCATCTTTTGATTAACCCATTAAATATGCAAAACCTAACATATGGAGACCAATTTGATCTAAAATATTTAAAAATATACATCCAACATAAAGGTATTCTATTCACTTAAATATATATCATTCTCATTTACATTGTGAACAATGCATGTGGTTTCAAAATTATCATCGATATTTATAAAACTTGTGTTGCAAAGCTCAAACCCATCAAATTGAAAACCCTTGTAAATGGTCTCAAAGTTCATTTCTTGAATGGGAAGAAATGGTTTGATCCCTTTAGATTCCACCCATCTTCTCTGAGTGGGTTACCAAATTTTTCCTTCCACAAAATATGTCATCTTTGTGCCTGCAGGGCAAAAACATCCCAAGCAAACGAAGGCTAGTTCTTGCTTTCAAACTTGTTGGTCACTCATTATTATCAAACATGGATGTTCCCTTTTATGGTATTTATTATCTAATCTACCATGGTCATGAAAATGTATAAGTGGTAGGAACAAGTGAAAATGGGACTTGGGTACCTAAGTGAAGGCTTAGTGTTGCTTTAGGTATCTCTAGGAATGGGTTAGACTCACATAAAGCCTATAAAATGATTAGGAGAGGCCCTAATATAGGTCTAGGGATAATCTAAGGATAAGGTGGTCTTAAGTGACACTCATTTCACTAAAATGACATTTTTGATAACTATATATTACATGAAAATTTAACATAATAATGACTTTTTAAACAAATTCAAATCACTTAGGTTGTAGTAAAAATTACGTGGCATAAAGAAAAAGATGAATACTTGATCATTTCAATTATTGCCAAGTTAGGTCCTAATTATTTTATTCTTGTCTTTACCTTCCTTGATACTAAGAGTACATAGGAAGAACAATGAACATGTCATTATTATATGATTTTGCCAAATACTTGACTAGGGAGAAAGTCATGCTTATTTAGATGGGTACTTTGAAGTCCTATAAATCTCATTCCCTTATTGTTAGTCATGAAAAATATAAGGCTTCAAGTAGTAATGAGAAAAAATAGAAACAAAAGGCCTATAAGAATATTAAGGGTGAAAGAACATATGCTATATCTAAATCAAAAGAAACTAAGACTTCAACTTCAGATGCCAAACCTAAAATATAAAATTCAAGATGTGTCATTGCAAGAGAATTGGGCATGATGAACATAAATTTAGGGAGAAATAAATATACGTATTAACAAAAAAGCATGAGAGGAATAATATAAGCATAATTTAATCCATCACACAAATTTCATCAACTTCATAGTCATCAAAGACAAAATATAGTTGAAAAAAGAAGGGTAATCAAAAGACTCTTTTTGAAGTTACATCTTAGTCATCCACATGGGTTATTGATAATGGTGGTTCATACTACATGGCTTAATCAAAAGATTTTTTATCATCATTAGAGCCATGCTTAATACCTTTTATTTTGACAGGTGATGATACTTCTATATAAGTTTATCAGAGAGGGTCTATTTAAGTGATTAATGGAACATTTGAGGATGTTTTATGTGTTCAATTACTATCAAGTGATCAGCTATATTATTATTATTATTATTATTATTATTATTATTATTATTATTATTATTATTATTATTATTATTATTATTATTATTATTATTATTATTATTATTATTATTATTATTATATTGCCCACATTGGATTAGGAAAGAGAGTTTATTTTATCCTATATTATGTGGTCATTGAGGAGTTAGACATTAATTCTATAGTGGTAGCGAGGAAAAAAAATCCCCAATCGTGGTTGTACATTTTTTCACACTTTTCTCCCAATCACCATTCTACTACCCTACTCAATCACTCATATGGGGTGAGTAAGCAATGTCATGATAGATTTGCATATAATAACTATATATGTTTGGGATAAATAAGTCAAATTGATATGGTTATAAGATTTCCTTGTGTTCAATTTTCTAATGGTGTTTTCTAGGTTTTCATACTTGGTAAACATCCCAAAGAAAAGCTTGACAAAGGAATATCATGGAAAGATATAGAGATTTTGGATCTTGTTCACAATGATAGTTATGGTCCATTTCCATAGCCTTACTTTAGCACAACTAGGTATATTATTACATTCGTTGAGGAATTTGGATGTAATAATTGGGTTTACTTTATTAAAAAACATATATTTTTTTGGACTTTTCTAGGACTTCAGGGATCTTATGTTGAAATAGTCCAGAAAAACCATAAACATTTATAACAAACACAATGGTGGAGATTATCATAACCATTATTCTGATAATTTCATTAATTCAAAATGGATTTATTTACAATATACAATTACATATATTCCTCAACAAAATGATGTGGTAGAACACAATAATAGATCCTTTAATGAAATGGAAAACTGTATGATACACTCCAAATATCTAACTCAATATTAGGCAAATTTCATAAACTATGCATGTTAAATCCAAAACCATGTTATTTATTGAGCATTAAAAGGAATCACTCCTTTTGAATCTTGGACCATTTGAATACTCACAATTAAACACTTAAGAATGTTTAGATCTCTGGTTTTGGATTGCATTTGTAAAAATAAATGTACAATAATGGTTCCACATAGTAAACCTTACATATTTTATGGGTTTGTATATCGTGTTAATGGATACATGCTTATTCATCCTACCACACAATATTTTTATCATTGATAGGTGTGTTCATTTGTAATATGGTCCTTTATACTCCACACTTAACACTTCTTACCCCCCCTTAGACTCACTAGGATTCAATGATAGTTAGAATGATTTGAATCACTTGAGTAGATTCATAATCATGATGATTCTTCTTATAACTCATATGATAATATAAGATATATGGATTCACATCTTTATTATAATATTCCCTCTACATATGTTGAGGAATCTCCTCATGATTATCAAAATTCAAGCTCCTTGTGGGCTAGATAGACACTAAAAAATATAGGTGATTGGGTTGGGGATCCATCAAATACTCAGCAAATATGCCCAAAAATTTATAGTGTTCCACATGTATTCATTTCCACTACCTCCTATCCACATTAATTTATTGAGGCTTGTATAAGTCATTGGGATATCTCCATGCATGAAAAGTATAGCTCATTAATTAGGAACAACACATGGGATTTAGTTCCGCTTCATAAGGGAAGGAAAATTGTTTGATGTAGATGGATATATGAAATGAAAATTTTATAATATGGTTGAATGGATAAGGTCAATGCATGAAGGTTATAAAAAAAAAATCATAGGTTCTTGGCATTGAATACACTTAGAACATTGAACCAGTTATAGAGATGATATCTAATTGAGTTACTATTTCTATTGTTGCAACTCATATTTTGCATTTTCATCATATGGATGTGAAGATTGTATTAATTCACTTAGACCTTGAGTATGAAATATATATGGATCAGACACAAGATTTTAGGTAGGAGTATTCCTTAGTTTTTAGTTTTTATAAATCTATATATGAATTCAAAAACTTCCCCGAGGATTGGTATGCCATGATGGATTCCTTCCTCCACATAGTTGGGTTCACTAGATGTGATTGTAGTCCAAATTTTTGAATTTTTTGGTTTGATGAATAACTCCTAATTGTGGTATTTTATGTTGATGACCTACGCATCACAAGGAATTCTTCACCCTCCATTGTAATAGTGAAAAATAATTTTCATTATAGATTCTCTATGACTAAATTGGGTGTGTTGCACTATTTCTATGGTATTGAGATTTCATAATCTAAATCTATAATTATTATTACATAATATAAGTATGATATTCATTTGCTTGCATGGTTTAACATTGTTGATTGTAAGACAACTCTCACACCCTTTCTTTTTGTATTTATACTTGAGGTTAAATGTCCTTCTCCATTGGTTAATACTACCTTATTTTGATAAATTGTTGTCATCCACATATATTTGAATCATAGTAGACGAAATATTACATATTTAGTAGGCATGGTCTCTAAGTATTTATAGATATCACTTGAGATGCACTAGAAAGTAGGCAAGCATATTTTCCATTTATTTTGGGGTACTCATAGTTTTGGGATTTATTATAGAGTAGGAATTCTTGTTGACTTAATTGGATACATAGACATATATGGGTGTATAAATATTAAGTATCATAATTTAATTTTATGTTATAGTTTTTTTCATGTTTTAGATCCAAATAGTTGGTCAAAAAAAAAGAATAATCCTATTACATTATCATCTAATAAGAGTGAATACATAGGAGTTGTCAATGATAATACTAAGGCTATTTTACTTTAGAGTACCGTTACTAAGTTTTTTCTATAATTTAGGTGACCCATAGTCATATTCTATGATAACCAAATTACCATCCAAATCTACATGAATTCAGTCAAACATCAGTGGAATAACACATAGATAATCATATGCACTTCATTTGGGAGTTCATTTATGCATAGGTCATTAATATTGGTATTTCCTAGACTACAGAGTAGATATATGATATCTTCACTGAACCCTTCACTTGAGAAAGTGTCTTCATTTGCGAGTTCTTATTTCAATACAAATTATTTCAAAATCATTTTCTAGTGGATTTATATTCCTTTATTCTTCTCTCTACTTCTAGGGGAGACCTTCTATCTATTGTTTTGTGGGGATTTTATATGTACTTCTATTCCTAATCAATCCTTCATATCGAGACCCATTTTTTATACCCACATAAGTTACAACTAATTCAAGTGGGGAAGGTGGGGTACGAGGGTGGGGGGGTCGTTAGATTAGGTTATTTATGCCATTTTATAGTTTTTATTATAGCTATATTTAGCTTGTTTATGTTAAATATTGAGGTTATTATATGTAATAATGAGGTCATTAAGTTTCACATACACATGTCTAACCTATATTCAAATTAGTTGGTATGGATGTACTTAACAACTACTAACCAATGATTACATTTTGCACATGGTGACCACTATATATTTGGAAAATTTCATATGTTCACATTGCCAAATATACGTGTCTTTATGCCTCTCCTCTATATTTATGTACCTTTACTCAAAGTTATTTTCATCAATTTTATTAATAAATTATTATTTTTCTCATATTTGGTTCCTTTTTTTCTATCAAACTTTTTCTTTTTCCATGTAAGAGTCTATTGTGTTTGAATCTCACCAGTAATTGATCGTGTGTCATTTCCTAATATAGCAGATAATTCTTACGATTTCTTCTATATGTTCTAATGAAGAGTTAAAATTTTAAAGTGTAATTTTTTTAATCCTTGTTTACTATGATCTATTTACTAGAATTATTTAGATTGGATATGTGTTTGATTGTAACTATGATATGTATCTTGTTATGAGTATCAAGACATGAGCAAGAAAAAATAATATATGCATAGCCATATATGGGTATGAGTACAAATGTCAAATGAAAAAACTAATGTGAAAGTTGAAATATTCAAAAAATTCTAGAAATATGGTTTTAATATATATAAATATACAGTGTTTATTTTGGTAATGATGTTATGTGAATATTTTAACAATTAAATCGAGTGTGTAGAAAATTTATGTTGCTATGGTAAGAAGGTAAGGGACAATATGTGGTGATATGCCAACATACACAATTAGTACCATATAATAACCCACACAATCTATACCAACATGTGTGCTTTGTATTATTTTTTGCTTGCTTGAGTAGTTTTTTTTCATGTGGTTAACCTTCAGGTCTTTTTCATCAAATTTGGAATTAGTTATGTGTAAAATTTAGAGAAAATTTTCCCATTTAAGTTTTGTAGAGAAATACGTACCTAGAGAGAACCCCTTCCCATGTCAATTGTTAGATTCCTAAACTCGTAATTTAAATTTCAAATTTCCAAAAAATCATTATTTTATATTTATATGGCCTATAAAAAGGAATAATTGATGGTTAGGCCATAGGGGAGGTTTCAAAAATGTATAATTCTAGAATTGAGATTCTCTATGAAAATTTTGAAGGAATTAAAATAGAGGAAACTTGTCCATTTTTATGGGCTATGAAAAACATATTCTTCTTCACTTTCTTAATTAGAAATAAAAATGCAATTACTCATTATTTATGAGTTGCAACAAAACATTGGGAGAATCAAACATGGATTCAAACATTTGGGGAATGGGATAATGACTAGATGAAAAAGTTACCATATTTTATACATTAGAGTCAAGTGCTTTAACCGTAGAAAATTTTGGCCATTTTTAATGTGAAAATTATGACTTTAAATATTTTTTTGGATATATTTTTATGGCTATAATTGGTAAAGGTCATATAATTAGTTTAATGTGAAGGTAAATTTGTTGGGATATTAGTTGAATACCTATTTTCTTCCACGATATTTTATGAAGGATGAACTTGGGTCCAATAGTTTTCTTGTTGGTTCCCCTTGTTACTTTTCATAAAGGAATATAATGTTGGAAATATTATGAATGAGAATGAAACTTGTGGATATTTTGTATTCATTTTCTTAAATAATTAAAAGGGAGATTATTTTTATTAAGGGTAAAACAGAGGGTGATGACAGGTCCCACAACCTAGTAAAAAAGAGAAAACATATATAACATTAAATGAATCATGGAAAACCTCTACTTGTGGAAAATAAAAATAAAAAATAAAATAGGTAATGTCAACCAAGCCAGATAAAAAAAAGTCCTTTTAACAAAGAACAAAAACATAACAATTCAAAAACAACGTGTTAACAAAAAAAGACGTGAAAAGGATCAAAATGAAAATAAAACTAATACCCTTCATATCCATATTCCTTTAATGATCTAAGTATCATTTCCTTATGTTCTTTATCCTTCTTAATTTTTCCTTTCCTTTTGGTACTCACCCTCATCCATTCACCTTGTTTGAATTTAAATTAGGCAAAATAGAAATGAATAGTTCAAAGGCATCACTTGTTATTTTTTTCAACAAGGGAATCCTAAATAGAAAAACTTCACCTTCAATAATGGCTAATGGATTTCGATTTTTCAAACCCTCTCTAGATTCACATTTATTGTTCATATCATATTCCTAGTTCATGACCTTCACACATACAACTAAAAGTTTCATAGGTCTTTCCAATACCATTTCTTGTATTTCACTTTCCTCTTCACTCTCAGTTTCCTTGTCAAGTCATGTTTCAACCTCAAGTTCTTCAATTTTACTATCACTACCTTCAATGTCACAATCATATAAATTATCCTTCCACCAAGATGCTCCTTTTTTAACTCTTTATTGGCCACAAGTGGTATCCATATGACCTGTATTGAAGCATTGATGATAATGAAAAGGCAAGCCCTCATAATTGAGGGGTTGTTATGTTATTGAAAATGTATATTGTATTTTATTACTAATTTTCCCACTTTTCCAATGAACATAAGGCCTAATTTTATCAACAAAAAGTATTATTTAATTTTTTTTAATCCATACATGACTTCTTGTCCTTTTTATTAACCTATATTGTGGAAGTCTTGGGGTCACCTCTTGGCCTTAAGGATTGACTAGGGCTTATTAGCCCAATGAAGTCATAAATTTTAGAGGTGAGTAACCTTCCTCTTTTCTAATTTCCATGTTTTTATGTGTCTATATTTTTATGGACACAATGGAATATGTTGTATGTTTCTAAACTATGGAAAGAGAAAATATTACCTAAAAAATATTGAGTTTTGGAATGATTTCATTTGGGTGTCACTAATTTGAAAGGTTATGTTAAAAAAAATTATACATATACCTATGTTATCTTTTTACTAATAAGTAATTTATGAAAATCATATATGTTTAACTTAATATGAGTTATAATAATGGATTATTAGTATTTGTTATGTAGGTGATATTGTAATCGTTTTTCAATTAGTTATGCATTGAAAAATGTCTATAATACACTTTCTAAATTTTATGTATACATAAAAGTAATTTGTTAAATACAAAATTAGAAAAAAAAATCATTTTCCTATGTTTCTATTGGGTGATGTGATGGGAAAAACTATTTTCTTGTGGGAAATAGGTCTATTTCAATTTTAAAAAGTGAAAAAAAATTGATTATCTAATCAAATGCTATAATTAAATCTCGATGAAAGTTTCAAAAAATATTTCACTATGTAAAATGATCTAAAAAGGCAAAAAGGAATATTCTATAATAATATGTGGCAATAATATTGCACCCAAGCTAACATGCTAAATATTTTATTAAATTTATTGAATTACTAAACCCTATATTATCTTTTGGGTAAATTTTATATTTCATTTATTTGAATCATAAAGACTATATAAGCCATATTTTTTATTTTCTTAGAGAAAGAAAGTCTGTCAACCATTATAAAATTACAACATTAAAAATTGAGTTTCATTTTTTGTCATTGTGATCAAGAAAATATTTTCCAGAAGTAATAAAATTGTGTTTTCTCCTTCAATTCATAATAAATATTTGTGAAATTAAACTCATTTGAAATCTAAATATGTGTGTGATAAAACCAATAAATCATTTTTGTAAATTTCCTTTCAATAATGAGAAAATATCATATTTATTTTTTAGCACCTAGGTAAATTTATAGAAGATGTAAATAATTTAAAAGTAATTATGATTCATTCTTATTTTTTCAAGAGAATTTTTTCTACTAATATAATATCATAAATAACTTTACAAGTGAATGTTTTAAAGATTCAAATAAAACCAATTGAAAAAATGTGACAATTTTTAATAAATTATTTATGAAACATCCAGTCGAGCCAAGTAAAAATCTAAATAAAAGCACATAATTATGTTGATTCTTACATCTTTTTAACATTAAAAAATGAAAAATGAGGAATATTTCACTTTACTCTAAGCCTCTCAAGCTTGCGCAATCTCACAGAGTTTTTAAGTGATAGTATTATAGGGACTCAAAACATCAGAGAAATTAATCATTTGGTAGAGCTTTCACAACCTTATTGAGCTACCAAGTGGTAGTATTACTAACAATCAGAACCATGAAGGCATTAAGCCTTTGGGCTAAGCATTCCAACCTTCTATAGTTCCATTAAACTACCAAATGGTAGTATTTTGAGGACTCAAAGTCTCAAACACATTAATACTTTGGATTAAGCCTCTCGATCTTCCACACTCTCCTAAAGATGCCAAGTGGTAGTATTTAGAGGACTCAAGAGACTAGAGGTATTAATATTTTGGAATAAGTCTCTCGAGCATCCACAATCCTATGGAATTGCTAAGTGGAAATATTTTTGGGACTCAAAATGTTGGAGGCATTAAGAATTTTTGCCTAGCATTATCAATGTCATGGAAATTCCAAATGGTAGTATTCTACTGACTCAAAACCCTAGAGGCATTAAGCCTTTGCAATAAGCTTCTCGATATTTTTCAAATATATGGAGCTACCAAGTGATAGTGTTCTAGCTACCCAAAATCATAAAAGCATAAATCCTTTAGTTGAGATTCCTCATCTCCATGGAGATGCTAAGTGATAGTATATCAGGAACTCAAAACCCTGAATGAATTAAAACTTTTTGTTAAGCCTCTCAAATGTCCTCAGTGAAGTGGCAGCATTCTATGGACCTATAATGTTGAAGGAATTAATATTTTGGCTGAGTTTCCTCATCATCTTGTAGTTACCAAGTTGAATTAATACATGGACTCAGTAACTTGAAGGATTTAAGCCTTTAGGATAAGCCTCCTGAGATTCCACAATCCCATGAAACTTCTAATTGGTAGCATTTTGGGAACCTAGAATGCCAAAGGCATTAAGATTTTCGCTGAGATTCCTCCGCCCTATAGATTTTCTAATTAGTAGTATTTGAGGGAATCATAACCTCAAAGTTATTAAACCTTTGAACTAATCCTCTCAAGCTTATATAGTCCCATGTAGTTTTCAACTGGTAGTATTCTAAGGACTCAGAGTCCTAGAGGCATTAAGCCTTTGGGCTAAGCCCTTCAAGATTTTATAGTCCTGTGGATCTATGAAGTGGTAGTATTCTAGAGACACATAACACTAGAGTCATTAATCATTTGGGGAAAACCTCCTGAGATTTCATTATCTCATGAAGTTTTCAAGTGGCAGCATCACAAGGATTCATATCCACTAGGATATTAAGAAATTAAGATGAGAATATGATAATTCCTTTCTAAAAATAGAATGTAGTGGAATTTGTCTTTCTATAAATTAGAATTCATCACCACCCCCTGGACCCCTCTCTCCAAGGAAAATAGTGAGGGGCATTGCTCCTCGCACAATGGCCCTACACCCCTTGTCGGGAATTAGGCTACAAACCATAATACAAAAGGATCCAATAAAATACTTTATTGCTACATATCTAACATTTATGATGGTTACTATATACCAAGAAATCAAGATAATTAACTATGTATTAAAAACATGATAAATTATGTAGCATTATGTAATGCTTCGTTACCTTATATTTGTCAAATTATGTTAGATCAATAATAGTTTTTAAAATATAATACACCACCTTTTTTACTATATCATATAATAAAATATTTAAAAAAAAAAAAAATAACATCTCTAAATCCGATGTAATCATGTAAAATTCAAAAAGATTATAATTCATTTAAAATGCTTTATTTCCAATCATGCAATAATTCCTAGCAAATGAAAAAACTGTCAAGATTATATACATCATACTTATCCATTTTTCCAAAAAATTACTATTTGCACTTGACTCTACATCTGATTGCCTATCCTCTAAAACTTTTTCTTGTAAATATAGTGGCATTGCCTTCATCCACTTTAAAAAACAATGTCGATGACACCAGTTACCATGTGTCAAATTTATCTTTTCACGCGTTGTCTAGCGCATCTAAATCATAATGCATGTCCCTATCATTCTTGCCATGGACATGATAAATATGAGAACATTTACCACACGTAATCTTAAAGAAAAAATATAAAAAAGAAACGTAGACTACATTTAGCCTCCACGATGAGAAGAATTACAACACATAATCTTAAAGTAAAAATATAAAAAAGCAACCTAAACTTGCTTTAGCCTCCATGCAGAATCCCCTGATTATTTAAACACAATTGTGCTTCTCTTCGTACAACCCGAGAGGCCATCATTATGAGGAATGTTAAGATATTCCCTATAGAATCGAATTTTAAAATGTTACAATATTTACTGATTAATCACTTTTTATGTATAAGATGTTAGACGTAAGAAAAAGGGACAACAAAACCGGGGATTGAATTTTTTAAGAAAAATAGAAATAATGAACACTTGGGTTTTGCCTGATGATACAATTTTAAGAGTGGAGCTCTGATCAAACAAAAATAAGTGTCTAAATAATAATGTTTCTATGGGTAGAATCTGTTTTAAAAAAGGGCGAGGAGCGGGTTGGAAGCAGGTAGGCAGGCAAACGCGGAAAACATATATTAAATTTACCTTTTTTTCATTTGTTTTATTTTATTTTATTTTATTATTTTATTTTTTTCTAAAATCTATATAGAGAATGAAAATGAGTGTTAAATTAATCTGAAATTTGAATTATGTTTTAATTAATCTGTTTTAATATTATTAATAGTTAAATTAGTTGTATTGTAAGTAAGATTGAAAAACTTTTAATGAACAACTTTAAAACCAAAAACATATGTTTTTTATTTATTTTTTTTAATACCTTCATAAACAAATAAAATAGAGATAATAATATACAATATGATTTTTCAAAATAAGTTATGGTATCAGACTTGTGCATAATATTTTATTAATAAAACAATTTAAAACAAACTTATTACAAAATAACTTGTATGACAATTTATATCTAAATTAAATATAAAATAAAAGTTAAATTTATATTTATATTTAATAAAATTAATTAATCTATAATTAAACTTTTAAAAATAAATTCTAAAACCACTGAAAGTATACCAAGAAAACAAAGTTCACTCACTTTCAAAACCAATATTTCTAAGTTTGTCATAGAAAAGGGATTTCTTCTTTAAGATAATCAATAGGTTGACGTTAGATTCAAAAAGCTCTTAAGGATTCCATTTTTTTGTCTCATGACTATAATCAATGATTATTATGAGTTATTAATTTATGGTGTACATTTTTCACATAAAATCTCTTAAAAGGTTTTTGTTTCATTTAATGACATCATTCTGCGCCAAACTTCAAATATGGTGAGATATCATGAAGTTGTCAAAATAAATTAGGAGATTGAAGAGATGGTTTACAATTGTAAGAATTCTTTTTTTTTCAAAAAATGCTCCAAACTTCAAATATGGTGAGATATCATGAAGTTGTCAAAATAAATTAGAAGATTGAAGGGATGGTTTACAATTGTAAGAATTCATTTTTCCATTGTCTTTGAAAACCCCAAACACATGTAGTTTCAATTTAAGAATTGTGAACACAGGCTCCCAGTAAAGTTGAGAAGTAAAATTAAAATATGTTGAATGAAAGATGATTATAGAGAGGCTTTGCATTAAACTAGGGATCCTTTAAAAAACTGATAGATTTATCATTTTTTCCCCAGCAAAAGTAGTTAGAAATTAGGATCTAGAAATTAGGAACCACATTTTCTAAGGAAATTTAGATATGTGACCGTCCATCCAATGTTTTGTTATAAAAAAATATGCTGGCTCTTCCATATTATGAAGGTACTTTCTTTACAACAAAATAATTTAAATAATATCTTTACCATAATAGATTCTTTCAAAATGTTTGACTTTTATATCTTAATTTATCATGAATAATTTCTTTTTGAACCCCACCCTTTAAATCTAGGCAAATAAACCACTACTCACATCATTAAAATAATTTCCTTGAACTATACAAAATCACTTCACATAAAAATTTTATAACTATTTAATACTATACGCATTTTGATGAATTTAACAACCATTTCCAATATATTTATTACTCTAAATTAAAAATATTAATTATATAATTTATTAACTGTGCGTATTGCATTTGGATGCAAATTCCGTTTTCCACGTTATAAAACCACACAAATTAGTAGGTCTTAGCCTTAATAGGGTTAGTGCTCATTTACTAATAAGTAACAGTCCCTTGAGACCTAGAACTACTTTCGTGAAAAAATTATTGCACTGACGTCAAATTTATATGCAGTTCAAATCAACGTTACAACATATAAACCTATGACTCATGAATCGACTGGAACTTATTTTTATATCTATTCGTTTGGTTGTGTTGTACAAGCCGCAGGTACCGAGAATGAAACATTATTGATATAAAAGTTTATTTGATTGAGAAAGATCAACGGTTGAATTGAAAGTCTTGCAGATTGTCAAACCTGGAGAGGAAAAAGTCAGAATTGTCATATAATTGCATGATGTCCTTTACGTTTGCTATTATGAGATTTTAGCTGACCAGCCACATTGATTGTGCACATTACCAATCTTGGCCGTGCAAATTATGGCATATAATTGGATGATGTTTTTTACATTTGCTATTTAGAGAATTTGTGCTTAGCAGCCTACATTCATTCTGCCTGGATAACATTACAACACGTTTAATTTTGACACATTACCATTGTTGAAAGTACACATTCAACTACTCCTCTAAAATTAATTATTAATCTCCACTTTGCAGGCTTTTAGATTAGTATAATAAAATATTTGCGTGTAAGAGGACATATTAACATCAAATTTCACTTTGATTTAATGGAATTAATGGATGTTGAAGAATTTTGTCTTTAGTTGCTTATCCTCTTCAACCCGCCCGTCTACCAACCCACCGACCCAACCAACCAACCACCACGACCACCACAAACCCAAACAAGAAAAATATTAAAGTTTAAATTGGTTTGTAGCTTTGCAATCTATGGTTGATCTCATTTTTGAAAGAGTAGTCGTCTAGTTGAGTTCAGCGGGTCATATATTTATACCAACAAATAATATTTTAATGTATGAATGATGTTCTTTAGGTTATTAAACTTTATTTATTTTCCGAACACTTTTAATCCAGAGTAGGTTTTTATGTGACACGTTTTTAAATTAATCATATATTATATTTTATATGATAAAATATAACTCATAGTTTAAATCAAAAAATATAATTGCACTGGAAATATAATGTTCATTCACTATTATAAGATTTTATGTGATTTCAGAGTGAATGTTGCTGCTCAACGCTTTGTATGTAATGTTCCAGATCAATTTTAAAAAAGAATTAACATTACATACATGCAATTTCAAATGTTTAAATGGAGACTTTACAAATTTGTATGTGATATTTATTTTAAAGGAAATGTGTTAAATTTAATGTCCCAGTATCTTTCTACTTACCTGTTTGATAAACTTAGCCCTCAATCTGTATGTAGCAAAAAAGTTTAAATGTGAGGCTCAAAAGGTTTCTTCAAATTAATGACAATACTTAAATTCTCACGAAAAGGTTATCGTCCACTTTTGCAAGAAAGATGAAACATTAAAAGTCTATTATTGGGTCTTCCAATTTATTATTTTTCTTGGATAAGTTAATGAAGTCCAAATTCTAATTTCTTTATTATTGTCAAATTTACAATATCAACAAAGTGAGGCGAAGCAAGTAATGTATAGAATCTTTTAGGAATTACAATTGATTTAAAGATTTAAGTATTCTCAAAATAACCATTTTGGGAAGAGAATGAAGATAAATGTGAGACAATTCAAAATTTAGAGTAATACCCTAAAATTGAAAGAAAATTGTTTATCATTAATTTATAATAACATTCAGTTATGAAATGTTAACCAATTGGATTGTTTTATGTTGAAAAGAACACTTTTACTAATATAAGATAATATAATATATCATTAGTCATACAAAAAGAATGGACGGAGATGTAACACTCCAAAAAATAAGCTACATCGAATTAAACAAGCCTCACGAAGAAAATAATATAAGAAAAGGGACAACTTAAGGTTACACAAATTAAAAACTAAACTATCTCAAGTGTACATCAACCAAAATAAGAAAAAATAAAAGCACAAATAATAAAAAAAATAAAAATAAACAACAATAGCAAACATGGCCGCACGAAGAGGGAAAAAATGTGGAGGATATTGATATTTTCATCCCAACCCCCCTAAGCAAGGGGGTCCTCATCAACATGTGAGGGATCATGTCCATCATTCTATTGTTTTTTCTTAGATTCTTCTTGCCTAGAAGAGAAAATGGCAATGGTCAATCTTGGAAACTTATTGTATGAAGGGAACAAACCCTCACCTCCCACTCACTCCCTCGCTTGCCCTCATGACCCCCAACCCGCACCACCCCTCGGCACCTGCCTCTTATCCTCTTCCCACACCCCTTCCCTCCACGCATGATAGACTTGGCAAACCCATTATGTTGTGGAGACGATCAATGAGAGTGAGGAGAGGGGGTCCATTGATTTCAAGACAATTCATGCTAAGACCCATGACCACGTCAACGAGGGGAGAGTGGTGGCATGGAGGAACTGGAGGGTCAAAATTGACAATAGAAGGAGAACTCCCCAAGTGATATAAGATGGTTACATATGATGAAGCTTAAGGTGAACTTTATCAGTTTGGACCTAAATCTAGAGGGTAACATTAGAGATCACAACAATATTTCTAGTAAAAAAATCTCCTTTCCATTCTTCATGCTTAAAAAAAAGTATTATTTATAAGTTTGTCCTAAAATGATATTTCTTCTTCAAGGTAATCAACAAGTTGAAGCTAGACATAGAAATTCCTAGGGAATCCATTTTTTTTTTTGCTTATGGCCATAGTTAAGGATTAGTATAAAATGTAACTTATTATATATGTTTTTTTTTTGAAACCTTAAAGGGTTTTTGTTCCATTTAATGACATCATTCTCCTTCGAATTGTAGATATGGTGAAATATCAGGAAGTTGTCAAGATAAATTAGAAAATCAAAGGGATGATTTGCAACTGTAAGTATCCATTTTTTCCATTGTCTTTGCAATCCCCAAATACACATTGTTTCAACCTAGTAATTGTTAACTCAAATTCCCAATAGGGGTGAGAAGTAATCTTAAAATATGCTAAATGAAGGGTGATCACATAGGCACCCCACATTAGATTAGGGATCCTTCAAAAAATTGATAGATCTATCATTTTTACTCCCAGAAAAGGTAGTTAAAATTAGGATCCACATTCTCCAAGAAAATTTTAAACATGTGACCCATACATCCAATAGTTTATTATAAAAAAATATGTTGGCTCTTCCATGTTGTCAAGATACTTTGTTCACAACAAGATACTTTAAATGATGTCTTCACCGTAATAAATTCTTTCAAGAAGTTTGTCTTTTAAAACTTAATTTATCATGAATAGATTTTTCATTCAAACTCACCCTTTAAATTTAGGCAAATAAACTTATTCCTACATTATTAAAGTAATTTCCTTGGACTATATAAAATCATTCCACTTTTAAAAAATTTATAATTATTTAATACAATATATATTTATTAAATAAACATCTTTAAAATATTTAAATTTAAAATATTAATTATACAATTTATTAAATATGGTTTTAATGAAATTTCGTTTTGAGTGTGCTCATTTACTACGTAAAAGTCCCTTACGACCAGGAGTTACTTTCGGGGAAAAAATATTGCACTGGCGTCAAATTTCTATGAGCTTTCACGTATTCTTGTGCCACGAACAAATCCCTGACGTCCAACTTGCCATAATCATTGCAGAGTAGCTCAAATTAACGTGACGACATATAAACCTTTATCTATGGTTGTGTTGTACCAGCCGAAGGTACCGAGATTGAACCACTATTAATTAAACTAATGCGTAGGGAGCATGAACCATTTTTAATCTAAAAGTTAATTTGATTGAGAAATAACAACTATTGACCCGAAAGTCTTGCGGATTGTCAAACCTGGAGAGAAAAAAGTCAGAATTGGCATATAATTGCATCGTGGTCTCTATGCTTTTACGGGAATTTATTCTTAGCAGTCTATCTTCATTCTGCCTGGATAACATTATAATAAGTTTAATTTTGACACATGACCACTGTTGACCGTACACATTCAACTACTCAAAATAAATTAATAATCTCCACTTTGCAGGCTGCTACATTATTATTCGCACATTATTATTCGCAGAGCCTTATCAACTAGAGTAAAACATTTGCAGATAAAAGGACATATTTACTGTGAAATCCGACTTAATGGAATTAATGGATGTTGGAGAATTCTTTCTTTAGCTGCTTATCCTCTTCAAGCCGCCCGTCTACCCAACAACCACCACCCTGAATAATAAAACAAAATATATTAAATTATTATATGTATAATAAATTTTAAATTGGTTTGTAGCTTTGCAATCTAAGGTTGATCTCATCTTGAAAGAGCAGTAGTTTAGTTGAGTTGAGCGGGTCATACTTAAACTAAAAAATAATATTCTAACGTAAGAATGATGTTTTTTATGTCTTAAACTTTATTTATTTTCTGCAATGCTTTTAATCTGGAGAATGTTTTTATACAACACGTTTTTTTAATGGATCATGTATCATATTTTATATGATTGTGAATTTAAAAAAATTTAATTGCATAAGAAATAGATGGAAATACAATGTTTTTTCACTATTATTAGATTTTATAAGATTTCAGAATGTATGTTGCTGCCCAATGCATGGTATGTAATGTTCCAAATCAATTTAAAATAAAAAAATAAATGAATATTATATATACTACAATCTCTAATGTTTAAATGGACACTTTATAAATTTATATGTTGTATTTATTTTAAAGAAAATCTGTTAAATCTAACGTCCCACTATCTTTCTACTTCCCCATTTGATAAACTTAGCCCTCAAACTGTATGTAGCAGACAACTTTAAAGGTGAGGCTCAAAATCCTCTCTTTCTTCAAATTTATGATAATTCTTAAATTCTTGTTAAAATGTTATCATCCATTTTTACAATAAAGGCGGAACAATACAAGTCAATCATTGGGTCCTCCAATTTATTGTTTTCCTTGTACCAGTCAATGAGCTTCAAATTCTATTTAGTTTAATGAAATTAACAATATCAACAAAGTGAGGAGAAGCAAGTAATGTATAGAACCCTCCAAGACCTACAATTGATTCAAAGATTGAAGTCTTCCCAAAATAACCATTTTGGGAAGAGAATGAAAATACATGCGATACAATTCACAGTTTGCATTGATAATTTGAAATTGAAAATATTTATAAAAGACGATTTTTTTTATTATTAATTTATGATAACTTTTAGTTAGAAAATGTTAATGAGTTTGTTTTTTTTTTAAATTTAAAATCATATTTTTACTAATATAATATAATATAGTATATTGTTTGTCATACAAAAAAATAGTTGTAGATGTATCATCCCAAAAGTCAAGCTACATTGAATTAAACAAGCTTCACAAAGAAAAGAGTGTTACAAAAAGAATAACTTAAGTTCACACAAACTACAATTTAAATTATATCAACTGCACATAAACCAAAATAATAAAATAAATAAAACCACAAATAACAAAATTTAAAAAAAAAAAGCAACAATAGTGAACATGATTGCTAGCAAAGGGGGAGGAGGTGAAGGATGTTGATAATTTTATCCCCAACCGCCCTAAATAGGGGGATACTTATAAACAAGTGAAGGATCCAACCCTTTATTCTATTATTTTTTGTTAGAATCGTCCTACCTAGAAGTCAAAATGGTAATGGTAAATCTTGAAAACTTATCCTATGAAGGGAATGCATGCTAGCCCCTTCCCCCCCCCCAAAAAAAAATAGACCCCTTCTCGCCCTCCCTTCCCCACATGTTAGATATGGAAAACCCATTGCGATGTGGGGATGATCAATGACACTAATGAGAGGGGGTTCTTTGGCTTTGAGACTATTCATAATAAACCCATGATAGCATCCATGAGGTGGAGAATAGAGACATGGAAGCTCTATAGGGTCACAATTGACGACATAAGAAGAGCTCCCCTAATGATCCAAAATGGTTTGCATATGATGAAACTTAAGGGTAACTTTATCATTTTGGATATGAATTTGGATGGTAGAAGCAGAAATAAAATAAGTTTCTCTAGTTAAAAAAAATCTCCTTTCAATTTCTTCATGATTAAAAAATCATTATTTATAGTTTCCCAAATTGAAAAAAATGTGATCATAGAAATTCCATGAAGTTTTGTCATATTTTGTAAAAAGGCAAAGTACCCTAAGAGAGCCATTTTATATATGATTAACTCAAGTTTAAAAGGCTCAAAGAGGGTTTGAATCAATCTCCATGTAGAAAATACATGAGAGAAAAATTATAAAATATGTTTGATGACTTATAGCTAGTCACAGGTAGGGAAAATGGTATTTGAAACTCCCATGTGCTTGGGATAGTCACCTAGAAGCAAACCCTGGTAGAGAATACACCATAGAAATAGGATTTTTGAGGATTGATGAGAGCATCCGAAATTGTAGAAAACTTTCTAGCCTAGACAACATAAAGGAATCTAAAATTACATTAGTGATTGAGGGTTTCAACTCCAATTTGTTAAGGAGCAGACAAATTATATCCCAATAGAGGAGAGTAATGATAAAATAATTATTTGACTATATAAATATTTTAATAGGAAACCAATTACTTTTGAATCAAGTGTCAACTACAGTCAAAGACCTTGTTACATGACCATGTCTTTACGGATACAAAGAAAAATCTTGTAAAATGGCCTAAAAAGAGCCATTAGTTAGGATGCAAAGGCTAACATATTATATTTGTTTTCTCAAATGATTAAAATTATATTGATAAGCTTTTTTTTCTTGAGAAGAACTTGTTGATAATTTATACAGATTTTAAGTGTAATTCAACATGAAAATGGTAAGAAATGGCTTTAGCATAAATTAAATCAAAATCATATAGACTTCTACAAACATTTTTAAGAAGAATAAATTACTTTCTTTGACCAAATATATATTGGGTGAACATATAAGATATTAGAAAAATCATATAGTCATCCAAAAAATAAAGAAAAAAGATTCAATACAAAGTGGCCTAAAAAGTGGAGGGGATGTGGTAACGATGGATGTGGGGATTCACTACAATGAAAACACCAATGTGAGAGTTTTTTTACCCAAATACTTAAAAGTAAACTAAGAATCTTTCTCTATTTGAAAAAAACTTGGGGACAATTTCGAGAGATCCTAAAGTGCGGGTTACCATGAAAATGATAAGATATGGCTATGGTGAAAAGAAAATAACCACCTTGTAGACTTGTACAATAGTATTTGAGAAGAATTCTCTAAAACTATAAAATAGAGAATGCAAAGGCCAAAATATGAGGTTTTTCTCCCAAATACTTGAGACTAAACAGAGAAGCATTTCCAACATGACAAGAACCAATGACATTTTGCAAAGATTTCAAAAAGCTCACCAACATGAGAATTATTATATAGGGATTTGGAAAAAATTAAATCACTACACTATAGGTCTATAAAAAATTTATTGAGAAGAAGATATGTATTGGGGAGGCACAAATAACCATGAACAACCCATATACTCATTCATAATAAAAAAAGGTGGTCTTAAGATGCCCTATTACTTGTTAAAAAATAAGGTAAATAATTGTAAAGAACTTGATCTTAATATGTCTTATTCTAATTTAAACTCAATTAATTTTATGTAACATAAAAAGAAATTAACATAGTTTTGTCTAAAAGAAGCCAATGATTTTACTTTATCGAACAACATAATTCAATAAAAATAATGAAAGTACAATAAATTATTTATTTTATTCAGATTATAAATCTTAATTTGATGTGATGCTAACCTTGATTGTAACTTGCATATGCAATCACTCACAAAGCACCTTATCTAAAACCTTAAAACATATCTATAATTTTTTTCAATTAGAGATTCTCAAATAGACTTGTTGTCAATGTGATATCACTATTGCTCTCATTAATGATGCGCTCATCTATATATTAGATTTTTTTCATATAATGTAAATTACACCATTAATTTTGTATTAGAAACACATCAAACAAACCTCTACATCTTTACATATATAACAAAATTTATAATAAAACAGATTAATAATGTCTAATGAAGAAAAATAAATAGTCACTTTCTACTATGACAAAAATTTATATCATAATTCAATTTATTGATCACTTAAATTTACATATTAATAATTTGATCACTTGTTAGACAATATATCCCAACCAATAAATATTAAACTCTATAACACGATCATACCAACATACACCATTTAATAGAAGAGAAGAAATATGATCATATTCATTCTCAAATATCTAATATGAACCCTCCCTAAATATAAAACGCAAAGCAATAGATAAACATTCAAATACCATAATAGAAAAACGTGAAGTACCTCGTACATTGAAATTAGTCTCATTAATTTGAATTAGGTTTGCCAATATTCAGAACGTTCAGCAACCGCTCACAAGTATTATCTATACACAACAGATGCAAAGAAATTCACATTATAATTACGTGCATACTATATATCTACTAAAGACTTTGTAACAATTTTCCTTCGTTTGCATATGGTGACAACATTAATTATTTTATGTTCCTCAAATTTAGAGTTCTGCACAAAAGGTTTCCAGCAGGACTGCATGTAGGATCCGCCATCATCATCCCCATCACCGTGTCACTGATCCATGTGGAAGCCAGTGAGAAGAATCTATAGGGAGGACGAGGGCAAAGAAGACGATTACTATAACAAAGTTTGCAGAAATGAAAAGAGTAATGTTTCTTTTCAGACGCTCAAAGCTTCAGGCAAAAATCTCGGGTTTGATAAACAAGATTTCGGATCTAGAATAAAAGAGACTACAAGTTTTACTTGGAGGCGAACGCATCGATACAGAAAGCCACTGTTACCCCAACATGAAGCTTGTAGAGAGTTTCAAGCTAAAGGAACGACTATTAAGGACCAGCATGGGTGTCAACCTGCTAAGTGGAGGTCATTTTTTAAGCAAATATCCAGGAGACACTATAGGAATTTTCGGAGAAGTAAGAAGCGCTATGCTCAGTCGAGCACATTTAAGCCCCCCTCAGCCCCGAAAAGATCGATGCATACGAAGACTTGGGTAGCCAAACACACTCTGAAGAAAGTTTTAAGAAAGGAAGAAGTACAGAACCCATGTGTCTCCCTCTATGGCGAAAGTTATTTGAAATGAGTCTTTCTCCTTCAGGAAACGGCTCTAATTGGTAAGGTGATGTCGCTCCATTTTTCTGTTGATGATTTCGTATCATGGTCTTCTTAGAAATGGCCAGAGATCAGAGAGTTTGGTGATTTGGGTAATGTTTTTTTCTCCTTCTCTTTCCTAGATAAGGTTAGTAGAGACTCTGTGTTGACTAACAAGTTTTGGAAGTTTGGTAAGACTGCTGTTTTTTTGTCAGCCTTGGAAACCAAATTTTGATATTGGTAAGGAACAGATCCCCACCCTTCCTTCCTGTATTCAGCTCCTATTTTTACCAATGGAGTATGAAACCCGGAGACCCTAACAACCATAGTAAATGCTCTAGGCTTTTTTCAGGAGTTTGAGATTTCTGTAAGACTGAGCATTATTCATGAAACAAAGGAACCTCTGCCTCAAAGCATAATGCTCGAGACAACTTCAGGTCAGTGGTCTCAAGATATTTTTTTGGAAGATGGTCCTTTTACAGAAGATCTTGAACGAATGAATATAATGTTGGGTAATATAACCCCAAAGGACTCCACAGCTTTTGGGTTGGAGGATTTAAAACTGGCCCCTTTTGAAGGCCGTAAACAGTCCATGGAAGACCAGGGAGGAGAAGGTAGGGATAATGCGAGACCTTCACTCTCAATAGCGAGAGACATCACCATTGGTTCCAAGATACCTGCTACTCATCTAGGCCCAACAGTTGTAGATTTTATCCAGGCCCAACCAGCTGATAAACCAATTATAACAGCATAACAAAATAACAGTAAATTAAAACAAAACACTTATAGGAGAGACAAGCCAAAAATATGCAATAATACTCTGTATTATTTTTGATATATCTGTTACAGTTTTTTCAATACATAAAATAGCAAAGATGCAACTAATTAAATAGCAAGGAGTGCTTGAGTTAGAGGAGTTTATCCGGCTGTTCAAACAACAGTGCAAAAATAGATTTAAACATGCATGAACTGTTCCCTGTCCAAGAAAAATTGTTCATTGTCCAAGAAAAGATGTTCACTCCATATAAACAAAGACTAATTATAATTAACTAACTGAGTGTCTAAACTTATCTCCAAAACAAACTGAAAGCAAACTAGTCCTCTAAATCATGCATGGAGAGGATCTTCAACTTCAACATCGGTTATCAACATACTCCCCTTTGATGGTGAGAGGGCTTACAATCTGATCTCTAAGTGTCAAAAACTAATCTGTTGCAACTACCTTAGTGAAAATATCTGCTAACTATTCTTTAGTGTTGATGTATTTCAATTCTACCACCTTCTTTTGCACTAAATCTTGGATAAAATGATGCTTTAAATCAAAATATTTTGTCCTGCTGTGACGGACTGGATTCTTGGCCAATTTCACCAATGTTATCACAAAAAATCACTATGGGCTAAACTTGAATCTCTCCAGTTTCTTCAATTATTTTTCTAAGCCATAATGCTTGTGTACCTATTGAAGTGACTTGAACATACTCTGCTTCTGTAGAAGAAAGGGTAACTATACTTTTCTTCTTTGAGCTCTAAGTAATCAAATAAGAACTAATTAGAAAACAATTCACAGATGTCAACTTTTTGTCATCCAAACTACCTCCCCAATCAGAATCACTAAAACCAACAAGATTGAACCTTTTAGAAGTGTAGTAATGAATACCAAAATCTAGAGTGCCTCTCACATACCTCAAAATTCTCTTCGTTGCCTTCATATGTATCTTTGATGGCTCTTCCATGTACCTTGAAACAAGTGAAACTAAATAAGCAATATCAGGTCTTGTGTGAGTTAGAAACATCAATCTTCCAACAATGCTGCTATAAGCTTTCTCATCAACTATTTCAGTACAATCATCTCTACACAACACAACTCCATGAGCAACTAGAGTGGAGACTGGATTACAATCAACCATATCAAATTTCTTCAACATATCTTTGCCATACTTTGTTTGGCAATTAAGAATTTTATTCTCACATTGATAAACCTTCAATCCTAAAAAATATTTCAGGAGGCCTAAATATTTCATCAAATTCATTCATCAAAAAAAATTTGAATTCATCCTTCATCATAGAACTAGTACCCATATACAACAAGTCATCAACATACAAACTTACACTAAAAATATCATTACCTTCTTGTTTATAGTAAAGGGTAGGTTCACTCTTACTTCTTTGAAAGCCATTCTCCTAAAAATATCCATCAATCCTAGCATACCATGCTCTTGGTGCTTGTTTGAGGGCATACAAAGCTTTCTTCAACTTGTAGACATGATTTTCTTTTCTTTGCACTTTAAAACCTTGTGGTTGTTCCACATATAATTCTTCTTCTAAGTACCCATTCAATAAGGCACTTTTCACATTCATATGATGGATGGTCCAATTCTTTTGAGCTCCTAATAAAATCAACATTCTAATGGTCTCTTGTCTTGCTACTAGTGTGAATGTCTCTTCATAGTCGATGCCATACTTCTGTGTGAAGCTTTTAGCAACTAATCTTGCCTTATGCCTTTTAACATTTCCATCATTGTTACACATAGTCTTGTAGACCCATTTGGTGCCAATCTTCTTCTTCTCATGCTGGAGCTTTGTGAGCTCCCGAGTGTCATTCATGTACATATAATTAATCTCTTCTTGCATTTCTTGCATCCAAACCTCATTAGTATATGCATCTTCAAAACATGATGGTTCAAAGTCAGCCTTGGTAAGTAAAGCAAAATTAAGTGTCTCACCTCTTGGATTTTCTTCACGTGCTTGATTTGAACTCTTTTGATAAATGTCACTCAATCTTCTTGCCTTCCTTCTATAACTAGGACTTGAATATGGACTTACACATGAAATTGAACAACTAGATGAGGGGTTACTTGGTGCATTTGTAACACTTGGAACGAAAATATTAGAGGGTTGTCCATGAGCAATATCATCTATAATAACATTAACTAAAACAGATTTTGACTTCTCCATATGGCCTTTTTGATGAACATAAACTCCCCCTTCATAAAAAATCACATCTCTTGACACAATAAGCCTATTAGTGACAGGATTATATAACCTATAATCCTTACTTTCCTCACTATATCAAACAAAAATACATGACTCACTTTTGGGATCTAACTTTTGCCTCTTTTGATCAAGTAGATGAACATAGGCTAAATAACCAAAAACTTTGAAATAATTAACATTTGGATTTTTCTCATACCAGGCTTCATACAGAGTCGTCCTATCAAGTGCACTAGTGAAGCTCCGCTTGAGAATATATATATATATATATATATATATATATATATATATATATATATATATATATATATATATATATATATATATATATATATATATATATTGTTGTAACAATTGCATCTCCCTAAAAAGAATTGCTTAATCCTTTTATTTTTAGCATGCTCCATGCCATCTCCACCACTGTATGATTCTTCCCTTTAGCTACACCATTTTGTTGAGGTGTGTACGTAGTGGTGAGTTGTCTTCAGATGCCATGCATATCACAATAACCTTGAAAGGCTTTTGAACAAAATTCTCCTCCATGATCAATCCTTAAGCATTTGATTTTGTACCCTTTTTCATTTTCTACAAGGGCTCTAAACCTCTTGAATGTCTCAAGAGCTTCACCTTTGGTCTTAAAAAAATAAACCTAACACTATCATGAGTAATCATCAATAAAATTAATGAAATATCATGACTTACCCAAACTCTTTGTTTGCATAGGACCACAAATGTCTAAATGAACTAACTGGAGTGGATAATGGGCCCTCCATGCATTGGCTATTGGAAATTTCTCTCTTTCATGTTTTCCTTTAGCACATCCCTCACAAACTTCCTTGTGCTCTTCAACCTTAGGCAAACTAGAATCTAATGCTTTTGATGTTAGAATCTTCAAACTATGAAAATTTAAATGCCCATACCTGAGATGCCACAACCAACTTGTATCTTCATATGCCATATTGGAAAGGCTCCTATTATTTTCACCAAACTTCAATGGGAACATCTTATTCTTTGTCATAGACACAACTGTTACCACCCTATTTCCTAGATTTTTATCATAAATTATACATTGTTGATTTTCAAATACAACTTTATAATTCTTCTCACATAATTGTCCAACACTCAACAAATTATGCTTCAAATATGGAGTGTAATAAATGTCTTTAACACTTTTTATACCTTATTTTGTATGGACTTCTATAACTCCTTTTGCAACAACCTCTAATGATTTGTCATCACCAAGCTTGATCATGGATTTAAAACTTTCATCCATTATAGAAAAAATAAAAATATCAAACATCTTTAAAAACATTTTGATTTTTGCTATAAGATAAAAATAAATTATCTAGAGCATTCTCATCAACTTCTTGAGCATAATGAATGCTTTTATCAGTATTACCTTCTTTTAATCTAAACTCATAATTAAAGTGGTCATACATGTTACAATGATAACACTGGATATTTCGTTTATCAAATCGGCCTCTATCTCTTCCTTTGAAACCACCTCTTCCTCAAAAGCCACCTCTATCTCTATTTCCTCTTGAGTAATTCATATTTTGACCTCTACCTTGGCCTTGATTAATTCTGATGCTACTATTGGCATCTTCATTCTCTGTGATTTGTAATTTGGAGGAAAAAGTTTTCTCATCATTGTCTCCAAATGAATCTCTCAATCTTTCTTCAACAAACATCAAAGATCCAACTAGATGATCAAATTGAAAGGTAGACAAATTCTTGCTTTCTTCTATGATTATGGAAACATGGTTCCACCTTGGTGTGAGAGTCCTCAAAACCTTTTTGATTACAACCTCATTATTCACAATTTCACCAAGTGTAGCCATCTTATTGGCCACATCTTTTAATCTGACACAATCGGTACTCATACTTTCAACTTCTTGAATCTTAAAATTTTTGAATTCTCTCTTCAATGTCTATAACTTGGCAACTTTGACTTGATCACTACTTTGGTAAGCTTATTTAAGATTCTTCCAAGCATCCTCAACTTCTTTGCTCTTACAATTCTTGGAAATAGGCTCTTATCTAGAGCTATTTGAATATGAAATAAGGCTTCAGTATTCTTCCTCTTAGCCTTCTTCTTAGCTATTTTATTATTGGCTATGAGGGCATTCCAATCAACTGGCTCTATATAACCTAATTCAATAATATCCCACAAATATTTTCCTAACAAAATAGTCATCATTTTGATTCACCAATAATCATACTCATTTCCATCAAATTCTAGAATCAGTAAGGAGTTAAAATTTGACATGATAAACTTTTGGCAAAATTCCAATCACTAAATCTTTAACCCAAAATAAAATACTTGCTCTGATACCAGATGTATATTTTATTGAGGCCCAACCAACTGATAAACTAATTATAACATCATAACAAAATAATAATAAATTAAAATAAAACAATTACAATAGAGACAAGCCAAAAATATGCAATAATACTCTGTATTATTTTTGATATATCTATTATAGTTTTTTCAAGACATAAAATAGAAAAGATGCAACTAAGTAAATAAAAAAGAGTGATTGAATTAGAGGTGTTCAACTAGCTATTCAAACAACAATCTAAAAATAGTTTTAAACATGCATGAACAGTCTGCTTTCTAAGAAAAGTTGTTCGCTATGCAAAAAAAGATGTTCACTCCATATAAATGAAGACTAATTATAATTAACTGAGTCTCAAATATTAACTCTAAAACAAATTGAAATAAAAATAGTGCACTAAATCATGCATGTAGAGGATATTTAACTTCAGCATCAGTTATCAACAACAATAAAGGATGGCTTACAACATACAGAGCATAAACAAGATGAAGGACAAGGTCTAGTAGATGGAGATATAGTTAACATCTAAGTGGTCTTACCATTTTCAATATGGCATATTTCACCTGAAGATGGGATTCAAATTCAAGAGATAGTTGACTCCACCCTAGGAGAATAGGTGAGCCCCCTGAAGGATCAATGTTCAAAGGGTGGTAACAACCAAAACAGGGCAGTGTTAATTTCAAAGAACCTTGAAGACAAATATGGTGATGAATTTCCAGATGAGTTGGTTCTCCACAAGGGGTTTGAGGAAAAAGATTTTGAGGATGAAAATATTTTGTATGAGCCAGATGTAGACATGGGTTTCAAGAAGAATAGAGGAGATAGATTCATCAATTTCCCAAAATAGCTCATCCAGGATAGTATGACATTGAAGGCACTGTTGCATGAAGTTATAGTTGAAGTGACAAACAACATTTGTGATGAAATTGAAATAGAAGTGCTAGAAGAGGATGATGGGATAGCAGTGAGGCAACCCCTGGGTATTTCCTAGACTAAGATGAAGGATCCTACAAGTAAGAGCTCACCAGTTTTTGTTAGAAAGAGTGATTGATAGAGGAAATCTAGGAAAGTCAAGGAGGTAATGGATGGATGCCAAAATACTCTAAATACACCTATTAACAAGAGAAGAGTGGAATGCTCTACTCGAAAGCCATAAGAATCATTACATGGAATGTTAGGGGCATCAATTCTCCTAACAAGAGATGCCTCATCATTCAAAAAATTGATTAGGAGAAAAGTGATATCATTATTTTCCATGAAATTAAGTTATCCTCAGAGCTTAGTGAGTCAGTTTTCAAGAATTAGAGGGGATGGGATTTTTCTAAAGTCACTACTTATGAAGCTTTAGGGGGTTTAGTGTCTCTTTATAGATCTTTTCTTCTGAAGATGGAGGTGATAATAAAGTGTAACCATTGGCTTATTGGTAGATTTCTAGATTTATTTAGAAGAAATGACCTTTAGGTCTTTTGTGTTTATGACCCCACGAACATTGTGCAAAGATAGCATGTTTGGTCTCAAATTTCTTCAAGGATATGATTATTAAAGAAAGAGAGGATACCTTTGGGTGGGGATTTCAATGTGATGGTAAATTCCTAAAAAAAATGTGGTGGTATTTCTCACCCTACCAGGTCAACGTAGGACTTTAGAGACTTTGTGGGTCTTAACAAATTGGTTCATTGAATCCTAAGGAAAGGTAAATACGCCTAGACTATAAGAGAAAGGACTTTTATAAGATTATAGAATTCTTGGATAGAGTCTTTATCTCTATGGAGTGCTTTTAAGATGAAGATATCAATTGGGAATCAGATATTTTACCACTGGCTAGCTCAAACTATTTCCCAATTTGACTCAGATTTGGGTTGGACAAACCTCATGGTAAGAGGAAATTTAGGTTTCAATCAATGTATTGGAAAGATTATTATTTCCTTCAAAAAGTAGATGCCTGGTTGAAAGAGGCTCCTTTCATGAGTGGCTCACAAATGTTTCAACTCACCTCTAAACTCAAATTCTTGTGAGGCAAAATAATAGACTAGAACAATTCTCATTTCAAAAACATATTTGGTGAGAAACTCATGCTTCAACAAGAGTTATGTCAGTTTGAAGAAAAATTGATTAAAGTAGGCATGGATGCTAATTCATTCCAACTGGAGAAGCATCTCAAAAAGGAATTAGAAGATATATTAAAATGGGAAGAGATATTTTGGAGCAAAGATCAAGAGAATCTTAGCTAAAAGAGGGAGATAATAATACCTCCTTTTTCAACATAGCCTTAAAATTTTGGAAATCAGCCAATTATTTAAGGTCCATCCAATCCTCCAATGGGACATTTCTGATATAGATCAAGAGGCCATTTTGAGGGAAGTGAAGAGTTTATTCAAAGAGATACTCTCAAAAGTTGACAACATAGGTGACAGTATGATTTATCTCTCCTTTGTCCCAAAACTAGTTATAGATCATCACATTAGGGAAACTATGAAATCATTTTGTATTGACAAAGTAAAGGTAGTGGTCTTTTCAATGCTATGTGGGAAAGCAATAGGTCTAAATGGATGGATAGGTATCTTCTTCCAAAATTTTTGGGAGATGGTCAATAGACAAGTTCACTTTGTTGTCGAAGAGTCAAGATAATATAAGAGTCTGCTTAAGGAGATGAAAGGTATGTGCCTCATGCTCATCGATAAAATGAAATTTCCTCAAAGGTTTGATGACTTCAAGCCCATATCCTTATGTAAATATGTTTATAAAAACATCACTAAAGTAGTGGCCTTGCGATTACCTTCTTTCTTGCCTGGAAATATATCAAAGGAATAAGGGTCTTTTGTCCCAATCAAAGAAATCAATGAGGGGGAAATTCTAATACATGAAAGTATGCACTTTATTAAGAAAGTAAAAGACCTTGTTATCATTATTAAGCTAGACATGGCTAATGCTTATGACATAGTGGATTGAAACATTCTTTTGGCAGTTCTAGATAGTTGGGCTTTTGTAAAGATGTGTGTAAGTGGATCTCATCCTTTATCTCAGGCTTTAGGATCTCTATTTTTTTAATGGTATGGAATCAAACTCCTTTAAACCCTCAAGAGCATTGAGGCAAGGGGATCGCATATCTCCCTACCTCATCATGCTTGTGTCTGAATCTTTTACATGGGCAATAAGAAGGGTGAATAGAAGAGTTGTTTGCTAAGGTATCAAGATTAGTGGTATGCAGGATCCATTCACACATGCCCTCTTTGAAGACAACAATATTCTTTTTGGGCAAGCCTCAGCAAGATAATATAAGGTGATTAAGAATACTATTTACATTTACTACAAATTTTTAAGTCAATTGGTCAATGGCCATAAATTTGTGATTTGTTTCCTTCATGTAGAGCTGGTCGTTCAAGCTGATATTAATAGACTTTTCAACTTTAAAATTGAAAATTTCTCTGGGAGATACCTTAGAATCCCACTTCCCAATGGAATTTATAATAATAGTCTATGGAAAAACATCATCAAAAATCTACAAGAAAAGATAGCTTCTTATAAGGGGTGATGGATATCATTAACTAGTAGAATCACCATGATCAAGGTAGTTTTATTAGCAGTCCCAATGTACATGATGTCAATTCTTCAAATGTCCATAGAAGTGAGCAAGGAAACGGAGAGACTTTTCAAATAGTTCCTTTGGTAAGGGTCTTCCCAAGGTAATCTTAATCATCTCTGGCATGGGACAAAGTATGTAATTTGAAGGAGGTGGGGCAAGCTAGTTTCCTAGACATAGATGTCCATAACCAAGCGTTGGGAGCTAAATTGGTATGGTGATTATATAAGAAGTCAGAGTCACAATGGGCTCAATAGATCAGAAGTAAATATCTAGATTCTTCAGACAATGAGAGGATCTTCATGGCTAAAAATACACCTCAAGGGTCAATAATCTGGAGCTTCATTCTAAAATGTAGAGAGTTTATAATGCCTAACCTTTCATATATTATTCATAGTGGAGAGAAAGACAATTTCTAGCATGACTCATGGAGTGTAGAATCCAAACTATAATCATGGGAAGAGCTCAAGGTAGTCAAGGTTTTCTTGAAAATACATTGGCGCAATAAGGTGAAGGATTACTAGCACCTCTAGGAGTGTCATGACTCCTTGAAGGCTTCGTGGAGAAGCACATGGGACTATGACTTTTTGCCACAATAAAAAAATTTGCTCACAAAACTTTTGGCAAGTAGAGTGGTTATCTTCTCAAATTTAGAGGGTGAACTGATTTAGGTGTGGACAAAGTCAGGATCGTACTAAATAATAGAGGGATATAGAAATGTCTCTCACAATCTCAAGTCAAACTGGCATGTCAACCTCTGCTAGAATGACGCCATCCTACCCAAAGTGGGTGCATTTGCCTGGATTGTTCTTCATAGGAAGATCCCAATGGGTGATAGAATAAAGAAAATTAGAATAGGGTTTAACTTCCCTTGTGTTTATTGTGGGGAGGTGGAATAATCAATATGCCATTTATTCCTTTGTTGTCCTTTCAACAGAGCTTTTTGACTCTGGTTTATGAGGAAATTAAATTGGATCAGACCTCTATTTGAATCCTTAGTGGCCATGTTTAAGAATTGGCCAACATGTTTTTAGAGTCATCTTTTGCTTGATCTGGGTGGTTTGTCCTTCATTGATTATTTAGCACTTATGGCGAGAGAGAAACTACAAAATATTTAGAAAGGAGGCTTTCTCTTGTAGTACTGTCTGCAATAGGTTAGAGGAGGCAATCTTTGAAGTGGTTGAGGTGAAGGTTTGTCGAAAAGGTTTCATGTCTTCAGCTTGTTCAAGTTGGGGTGATGAGCTATTACGTAAGTGGCCTTGTTTCAGTCCTTTGTGTGCTAGAAGAAATGGCATCTTTGTTGGAATAACTACTCATAGAGACAAAGTGTCTTCGAATCCCCCTACCCATCACTTCCAAAAGCTAAATTTTGATGGTGCTTACAGAGGGAACCTAGGTTTATTCGGGACATGATGTGTTATCAGGAAAGATGATGGCTCTCTTGTGGTAGCTAAGTCGACAAAGATCCCTAAGGGGATAAATAATAAAGCTGAAGCCTAGGATTTGGTACATGGGCTTCAATTGAAAATTAATTTTGGCATTAAAGATATCTAGATTGAGGGAGACTCCCAAATCATCATGAATGCCTTGAAAGCAAAGCGGTTAGATAACTAAAAAATCAACTACATTATTTAGCAGGTAGTCTCCTTATTTAATGTTTTTGATAACATTATTATCTCTCATACTTATTGAGAGGCATGTAAAGTAGTAGACAACTTGGCAAATCTAGCTATTGACTAGGACAAGGATGTGGAAGACTTCCACCTAGGGTAATCTAATTTGCCTTGTTAGCTAGTGATGTGGCTCAAAGGTGACCTGGAAGGTAGTGGATATTAATTGGGCTTCACCCCAATGGTCTACGTGTTTGATGTCTTCACTCATACATGTTCAATGTAAGTAGGCCTTGGTTGGTAAGGATTAGCAAATTTCACTTGTTTGGGGTGGCTTGGCTCATTTATGGACACGGGGTGGTGTGCTTGAATGTCTTCTTCCCTTAAAATCTCAGGTTGGTCGAGCATGACTTGTTAGGCATCCCTCTTTAATGAGCATATCTTTTCCATGATCCTTCATCATTGTGGTAAAGTCTGTGTTCAGATTATTTCGTAGAGGCTTGCTGACAAGAAGGGTTTTCTAGACTTTGGAAGAGCAACCAGGCATGCCACATCTTCTTTAGGAGTACCCTCCATTTTAATGGAAAGAATGGGTTGGAGATGGCCACCAGATGGATGTTTTTGAGTTCTCAAGAAGTCACATAATCTACCCTCAATCTGGCCTAGATTTATTATGTTACAGAGTAGGTGGCATTTTTTTTTCTTTTGGGTCCTCATTTTCACTTTTTGTTGTCCCCTCTTTTGCGTCAAGGTTTTTGGCAATATATTCATTGTTTTTCATGGTATTTTTGGGCCTTTTTCTTTATTTGGTTGCCTTCTTTAGACTTATTTTAGTTCTATAACTCTTTTTATATTATTTATTTATGGGTGGCCCACCACCTTTCTCTTCTTTAGAAAAAAAATTAATCCTTTTATGGTAGAAAGTGCTTATATTTCTTTGAAGTGTATGTTTTTATCGAAATTTGAACTTCCATTGATTCTTTAGACATCACGATCTTTTCTATATTAGATATATGATAATAATTATAAATGTTGGTTTTTTAAAAGTAATGTTTTTAACCCATTTACTGATAGGGGGTGTTGGGGGTCTAGTCCCAACCCACCAACCGAAGTTAAAAAAGAGGAGTCGAGATATTATTTTTAGGAGGATGAATCATAGTAATATTATGTTAATTATGTTTATTTATTTTTATGAAGAACTACAATAATTAATAGCAATTTTTTACTATAAATATTTGTTTAATTTTATTAAAATTTTACAATAAATATAATATTTTATTCCATACATATTTAATATTATATTTATTTAAATTATTTATGTTATTTCAAAATTATATTATCAATTATTTATTACTACAAAATATCTAGTTTTCTAATATTATAAACATTTCAAAACACCTACGTTAGATTTTTATATGAGAGAATTGGTTTATTAAATTAATAGCCCCTATGCTTTTGACGTCCCTATCCATCCATGTTAGGGGCCACAAATTATATATTTTATTTTACATTAAAACTCCAATTAATGAAAATCAGTAGATGTTCTTTTAAAACAAGCCAAGTCTAGAATTTACAATATAATGTTTCTCGATGAGAATAGTCAATTGTAGATAAGATTTTCCATGCAAAAAATATGAAATTAAAGAACCCTTTGAATAAGATGTAGAAAGCTTAAATTTATATTCACTAAGAATTTGCACAATTTCAATAAAGATTTAGATTTAACCTTAAACCATATTGAAAAGGTTCCTTATTAACGTGATAAAAAATAATTAATTATTAACTGTATAATTTCTTTAATTAATAATTAGTTTATTAACAATATTAATTTCAATGAATCAGTGAGTAAAAATATCATACATAAATTGATGATTAAAATTATATTACATTTTTAAGAAATAATTTATTTAATATTTTAAATATAATTATTTTATTTTATTTTAAATTTTTATTTTTTTATAATATTTTAATTTTAAAAATAATATAATTATAAAATTTATTAATTTACAATCAAAACATGAGTTTGTATTTAAATACATCTTGTTTTAAAGAGTAGTAATTAAAAGATTTTAATGTTAATAAATATAAAAGTTCACAACTAAAAGTTTCTCTTTTTTAAAAATATTATATTTAATTAGTAATAAAAGTTTCCATGATTTTAAAACAATTTAAATTTTAAAAATAAATCTATTTAATTTCTTTTTAAATAAAAAAATAATTCGAATTTAAAATTAAATTTTTATAACACTTAAAGTTTCACTTCTATATTACTACATTTTATTTCGTATTTATATATTTCTTTTAGAAGTCCCAAAAATATTATTTAAAGGGTACTTTAATAAAATTTTAGAATATATTTCAATCTAATAAAAAAAGAATATATTAAACAATCACCTTAAAGATCCCGAATCTATGGTAAGCTGTAATGTATAAGGTTATTAAATATTTAAAATAGAATTGTTCAACTTGTATAACCAAAGAGAAAATGATGGTACTAAGGGTGTCACACTAATGTTAGTAATGCACTGCTAATCTTGTCTTGTTTGGCATAAAGTCTAAACAACAATCACACGCTTATAGAAGATTTAATAAAGATATCACTATAAAGGAACAGTTGTAACGATATAATTGAGAATTCCTTTTGAGTTTACGCGCAAATTGTAATTGATTTTAATGAAATGAAATATATGTATATATTATTTTTTTAAAGATACGGTGAAATTTGAAGATTTTAATTGTAGCTCACAATTTAATTAAAAAAAAAACTTACAAATATCATAACTTCAAATCTAATTTGGAATTTCGTCATCATATAGATGTCTTCTGAGTTTCAAAACAAATTTAAATGTGAAGATTTTATAGCAAAGTAAAACACAGTTTGCATTCGTTGCTAGAATCATATGTGCAAAAAGACTAATGATAAATTATTTATTTCCAAGAAGTTAGAACTGTTAACATCCTAAAACATAATTTGCAGCACACAACTAAAACAATTTTGTTATTAGTAGTTTACATTTTTATTATTGTGGATATAAGTAAATTACTCGTCTATTAAATTCAGGAATTGTCATTTTCTTCTTAAAGTTTGATATAATTATTTATTTTTTAATAATAATAATAATAATAATAATAATAATAATAATAATAATAATAATAATAATATCATCAAAGAATCTAATATGTTGGAGTAAAATAGTTTGAAAAAAAAAAAAATATATCCATTTTAATTGATATTCATATTCATATTGTATTTTATTTTAATATTGATTAAATTATATAAGTTAGTATTAACTTTAAATTTGAAATGTATTCATCTAATAAATGAAAAATAATAATTAAAAAATTGTGATATCTTTATAAAATAGTAGAGCTTAGATTCTTTTATACTTATAGGCCATCTTCCAAGCTCAATATAATGGTGAAGTTAGATTGAAGACCCTTATCACAAAACAACACTAAAATTGTAGAGAAGGTAATAGTGTTATTATTGAAATTGATATTCCTTTCTCACCAAATTTTGAATTGGATGACACAAAAGTGTTGGACTATGGTGCATAGGAAGAAGAATGGAAGATCCAACAAAGCACATATATAGTCATTGCAGGATTCTTTGCGGATGTCAGTGGGTTCTAGAAGGATTTTAGAGTAATTTTTTGGTGGTCTCTGTTAACTTTTGTTGTCATATTTTGTGGTGTTTTGGATAGCATGATGCTTTTTGCTTAGTGATTTTATTTTGTTTTCAAGTTTTTCATTGTTGAGGTTCAATTGTCATTTCGTTATGTAAGGTTGCATGTCATGCTAGTTGTGATAATGGTTTGTGGGACCCTATCAAAACCAATTGTGTTTGTTTTTTATTAGATATTTTTAGCTTCTCTTTTCTGTTTTATGTATGCCTCTAGGAGAGGCATTCCTCAAGACCATTGTAATATATTTTATTATCTATTCTATTAAGTTATGGGCCCTGATCACACCTTCATTCGAAGTTCATATCTCCAACTCAAAAGTATTTACCAATAATAATAATAATAATAATAATAATAATAATAATAATAATAATAATAATAATAATAATAATAATAATAATAATAATGTTGTTGTTATTAATCAATATGGTACATAGCGAATCCAAGATAGGTGATAGGTGATATATATATATATATATATATATATATATATATATATATATATATATATAAAAGTATCTTGATATCGTAGATGATCTCAACCATATTTTTATTTTAGAACATTGGATGTATGACTCTTAAATCTAGAACTTCCTTGGAAAATAAAAACTTTATCTCATACTCTCTCTACTATGATATAAAAAATGATAGATCTATTAGCCTCTAAAAGGGTGCATGGTCTACTATGGGCCCTCTCTACAATCACCTTTCTTTCAACATTTTGAAAGTGTACTTTCCAAAAAAAAATAGCACCCGTAGTTTCTAATTATTATGTTGAAACCCAAAATATATGTGTCCATCAGAGAATATGAAAAAAATCCAAGTCTTTCTTCACCCAACCATTACTCTGATCTTCTTATTTCATTTAAATTCTCACCATATAAATATCTAGGATAATATTGATGGATCAAAATGGATTGGAGATCCCTTAGCCAACTTATTAGTTAGACAACGGCATAATCACATAATATATCACTTTAATATCTTTTCATGGCTTGTTCAAGAAGTATATAGATCTTTTGGTAACTTGCTAAATCTAAAATTAAAATGTGGCTTACCATGAAGAACAAATCTATTTTCTAAGATAGACTTTGATGGATTAGTTTTTAGGGGCCTTGAAAGATAATTATAAAAATCTAAACCACATTCTCCTTCATTATTAATTTACCTGTATAATATGGTCTTAGATTTTTAATAAAATAAAAATAATTTTTGTAGTAACTGGTTCTATTCAACAACCTTTGACTAAATGAAAAAATAAAGAGGGGCGTCTCCAATCATCTAAAGATTATGGAAAGAAAAAAATAATAGTCTCTTCAGGGACCTATCCTTATCTAAATAATTCCTTCCTTAAAGTCGATGTGTTCCTTTAAGTGATTTTTATGGCTAAAGAGTCACCTCCTAAAAACAAAATAAATAGGGATCATCATCATATTCTCTTAAAATTAAACTTATGTAAAAAAAAATCAGCCTCCCTCCTCAAATCAATAAAAAGTTACTAGCCTCTGGGAAGACTTCAAGCCCTAATAATGTCAATCTAAATTTCGATGAGGCATCCAAAGATAACTAAGTCCTTTTGGAGGTGGGGACATCTTCAAATATAATTTAGGATAAGTGATTTATTTTTTTCCTTTAACATTTTATGGCTTTTAAAATTTTTGTTTGAAGCTCTAACTCTTCTCATAGGATTGAGAACTGCTATTGATTGAAATTTCATATAGTTATTGGAGGAATATGATTCTCTCTTGATTATGAACATAGTTAAATTTATAAAGTCTTATCATTGGTAGCTCAATTCAATCATTTAAGTTTCTTCGACATCCTTCATTTCTTTATAGGGTCATTTCTTTCTCGCATGGCTATTGTGAGACTAATTCTAAACCAGATTTATTAGTTGAATTTGGAGCTCCCCACCTTCCTCCTAATGAAAATTGGCACTATGAATGTCCACACGTCCTTAGGAAGAATGTGGATAAATAATTAGAAAATATTTGACCCACTAACAACTTCCCATTGATTCTGATTGTCATCAAAGGAATCAGTAGTCTATCTTTTGGATTGTTTATTGTAGTCTCAGACTTAAATACATTATGACAATTGGAGAAAAAGGCTTCTAGTGATATCACTTTCCTACTTGTTGAAAATAGTTCCATGGTATTGTTTCCTTCTTGTAATCCTAGACTCTCATGGGTGTTGAAGCTTTTGGGCTTCAGTTCTTTGGTTTTCTCTTTTGTAACTAGTTTGATAACTTTGTGGGTGATTAACATTTTATTTTTTGTCTCCTTTTGATCTCATGGAGACTTATTTTATCTTTCTTGAGTTGATATGTTATCCAAAACTTTTTGTACTATAAGGTAAAGGCACATTTTTTCTTATTATTATCTATCAGAAATTTAAATATCTTAAATATATAATTTTAAAAAAATATCAAATAAATATCAATCTGAAGATACATTTATTTTTTTAATAATGTTTTAAACTTATATTTAAAAAATATGATTTAAAATAGATTATATATAGATGAACTAATATCATATTTCTTAAAAATTTTGTGAAATATTATTATATTTATAATAAATCACTTTTTAATTTTTGTAACACATTATTGATAAAATATTTATATACTATAAATTAAATAAAATATATATTTTTATTAATTCGTAAGATCTACTTTCTCTTCTTGATAAATTAAGACTCATTCCGGAACCATTTTTGAAGTTATTTTATTCATTATGTTGGCGTCATTTGTAGGGTTTTGACACGGAAGATTATTTATAGGGTCTTAACATTTAGTCTTTTGCTCACATTTTATTTTTTTCATTGGAAATTGGTATGTGCATGAATATTATTTTTTTCTTAATCTTTTGGTTGAAGTATATTTAACTTATATGTAAAACATAAGTGTGATAGATTGTAAATTAAAGTACGAAGTAAAAATGTTGGTTTAATGATTAGGTTCGTAACGTCACTTTGTAACATAATATTTATACAACTTTGATACCTTATTTCAAATGTTTGTACAATATTAACATCATATTTTATTAAACACAAGATTTCCACAATAAACAGTTATATAGTTTTTAATATGTTTGATGTTAAATTTAAATATAATAAATATTACGACATTAAATATATATTTTTTAATTTAAATTAAATAAATATAAAAAATATAAAAACCTTCTATTTACCTATTTTCTTATATATTTGATTTAATTTAAAAAAATCCATATCATTATGTATTGGGAAGCCCAGAAGCAACCAAGAATATAGTAACAAAACAACTTATCACTCGATCATTAGCCCATTAAGAAAACCTAGAGATTGCAATTTATCCTAAATGAAATGCCACTAAATTCTAAATGGATACATGGAAAGTATACTATATGAAACTTTCGAACTACCGTTACATTAAAGTCTATAACTTTACTGAATTTTCCAACAATAATCATAGAGAATTGCATCATTTGCATTGGACCTGATCAAATAAACATGGTAAGATCTAGCTTGATATTATTTTCATGTGGAAAGCTAGGATAAATTTGTGACAGATAATTCTGATCTACCGTAAATGTATTCATTTTCGCATCCATGCTCAAAGATACATTGCTGTCCATAATCTCACCTTGTTTTTCATTCTCTTGCCAAAGTGTTGTTTTTCCACTCCCTTGACTTAGTCTTTGAATCAATTACAATTCACAACTAGCCCTCCTCATTAATGACCATTTCACCACATTCTGTTGACACTATTGATTTGATAGTAATAAATAGATAAGATTCTCAATTACCCTCCCCTGTCAAGGACAAACAAACAAACTACTGTTAGAGATTGGATATAATTTCTCCACCAATTGTTAACTACCTGTTCCACCTCCCTTTTCTGTTCGCTCCTTCTCATGCATAGAGTGTGCATGAACAATAACAGTTAAACAACAGTTTTAGATTAGTTAGAGAATTAGTTTAGTCTTTGTTTGCATGTAAAGACTTTAGTTAATTTTAGTTAGTTATTCAGTTATTTTTGTTTTCAAAATCTATTTAAAGGACCCATGGGTGCAGTCTTGTAATACACAGATCAAGAAGATCAAGAAGATTAATAAAATATTGTTTTATGATTGCCATAGCAATCTATTTCATCTCATATTTAATTACTGTCATATTTTATTGATTTCTACTCTGTTTGACCCAACAAAGTGGTATCAGATCTAGGTTAGGAGAAGCACAGTCATATTAAGAGCTAGCGCAACAGTTAAGTGGAACAGGGTGATGCACAGCAGTAAGAAGTCTGCAAAGAAAGACATCTAAGAAAAATTAGCGACGAATAAGCCTAAGGAAAAGAGCAGTAGAAAAAGATACACCGCAATTTTTTTCGCTCCGTCACGCCGTCTTTGAAGAGGTCACGATTCCTTCGTAGGAAATCTATCATGTTTTCAATCAAATCCAGGGAAGATTTCTATTGCACGAGCTTCTCCAAAACATCATCATAAGGGCCAATTGCTATTGAAGATTTGGTTCAGTAGTTTCGGTCGATTTGGCTTCTTCTTCATCATAGTTTGAAATAATTGCCATGTTTACAGATTGCAAGCAAATAAGAGAGGTGTAGTCTAAACGAAGAGGTCTTGACCAAGTGTGGGATTTGTTGCGTTCTCCCTCGTTCAGCCACGACCACACAAAGCAAAGCTGAGCAGATCATAGAATTGAGAAAGATCGTTGTTTATGTCAAACTGTGTGTTGTTTGAAGAGCAAAATCGCAGCAAGGAAGATTATGTCGATTTTATCTATTAAAAAGAAAAGCATTGTCCAACGAGCTGTGAAGCGCTGCCATGTAGCAAGTTGAAAAGGAAGATCATGTTTGAAACATTCCAGCAGTATTAGTCAGGGATTATGCAGACCTAGAGCACTGGAAACAAGATCCAAGGAGGAGTAAGACTGCAACAACAGTAGTAGAATCCTACAAGCTTGAGACATGGAAATGAATAACAGTATTTTTTAGTCTCAAATTCTCATTTTCAATGGTAAGAATTATGATTTTTGAGAAATTAAAATGAAAACTTTGTTTTGCTCACAAGATGTTTGGGATTTGGTAGAGAATGGTTTTGTAGAACCACAAGATGAGGTTGCCCATCAGGCATTAACTCGAGCACAAAAGGAAGAGCTGAAAGAGAACAAAAAAAGGATGCAAAAGCTCTATTTTTAATCCAACATGCACTGGATGAATCTATTTTTTTCGGAGTTGCAGCAGCAATGAGATCCAGATTGGCATGGAAAATCTTGGAGACTACCTATAAAGGTAATACAAAGGTGAAATAGCTAAATTACAATCTCTTAGGAGATGTTTTGAAAATTTGCAAATGAATGATTCATATTCAATAGACCAGTTTATGGGTCAAGTATTGAATATTGTGAATCAAATTAGATCTAATGGAGAAACAATAATGGATCAAAAGATCATAGAAAAAATACTTAGGATTTTACCCAGCAAATTTGATGCAATAGTTGTAGCTATTGATGAAACCAAAGATTTGAAATAGTTATCAGTAGATGAATTAATGGGATCTTTCTTAACACATGAACCCAGAATGAATAAGAATAATAATACTTCTCTTGAGATTGCTTTCAAGTCTTAGGTATCATTTGGTAGATGAAGAGGAAGAGGAAGGTCAAACATCAGAGGAAGAGGTAGAGGTAGAAATGGAAGGAACAATCCAAATCAAGGTGAAAACAATAATCAAAACTACAACAATAGAAGACGTGGCAACAATCACTTCCAGCAAAGTTCACAGATGTTTGATAAATCTAACATTCAATGTTATTACTACAAAAAATATGGACATTATGCAAGTGAATGCAGAAAGAAACAAGGAAATCTGGACAAGCAGAATGTTAATTACTCAAATGATTCTAGTTCTAATCCTAGAAGCTTATTTCTCACTTGTCATGTTACTCAAGAAAATGATAGAGATATTTGGTTCTTAGATAGTGGATGCAGTAATCATATGACAGGGAATAAAAAATTCTTTGCTAGTCTTGATGATTCCATAAAATCTGAAGTGAAATTAGGAAATGATAACAAAGTGGATGTAATGGGTAAAGGAGTAATAAATGTTTTGGCAGAAAATGGTGAAAGAAGGTTTATACCTGATATTTATTTTGTACCTGGACTAAAGCAGAATCTTATGAGTGTTGGATAGTTAGTACAGAAAGGTTACAGAGTATCTTTTATGGATAATATTTTCACAATACTAAACAAATTTCCAAATGACAGTGTGATAGGAAAAGTGGAGATGACCAAGAATCGAATGTTCCCTCTTCGAATTCAGTGCATCCAAGGAGAAGAGGAAGCCCACTTCAAAACCATACATCTAAACCAATCATGTCTATGGCACTTAGGGTATGGACATTTACATTTTGGAGGTTTGAATTTCTTACAAAAGAAAAATATGGTGAAGGATTACCACCAATAAAACAGCTAGGAAGTTCATGTGAAAGTTGCATTCTGGCAAAACAGCATAGAGAGAGCTTTCCAGTAGGAGCCTCATATAGATCAAAGGTAATATTGGAGCTAGTCCATAGCGATTTATGTGGACCAATGCAAATTCCATCATTTGGAGGTAGTTCTTATTTTCTAACTTTCATTGATGACTTTAGCAGAAAGACATGGATATATTTTCTCAAAAATAAGTCTGAAGCCTTTGGAAAGTTTAAAGAATTCAAGGGTATGGTTGAAAAGTAGAGTGGCCTTCACATCAAAGTACTTAGATCAGATAGAGGAGGTGAATATATGTCTAATAAATTTCAAGATTTTTGCAGATATCATGGCATTAAAAGGCAACTGACTACAAGGTACACACCACAACAAAATAGTGTAGTAGAAGGAAAGAATAGAACAATCATGGAGATGGCTAGAAGCATGTTGAAGGCCAAACACTTGTCAAATGAATATTTGGCAGAAGCAGAAGCATGTGCAGTGTATATTCTGAATAGAAGCCCAACAAAGAGTGTCAGAGATCGAATTCCATAAGAAGCTTGGAGTGGTAAAAAACATAGTGTACATCATTTCATAATTTTTGGTTGTATTGCATATTCTCTTATACCATCTAAATTGAGAAAAAAACTTGATGATAGACGTGAAAAATGCATTTTTATTGGCTATAATGAAGAATTAAAGGCTTATAAGTTGTATAACCCCATTTCAAAGAAAGTGATTATTAGCAGAGATGTTGAATTTAAGGAAGAAGAAGCATGGGATGGTAGCACTATCACAATTGGAGCACCAATTCCCCTAAATGAAGAAAAATCTGAAGAATAAAATTTGCAAGGTGATCAATCCTCTCCACAAGCAAGAACAAGCACTCCCATAAGAACACATAGGATCTTAGCACAATGTGAATCATCTAGTCATGCATGTCATCCTACTCCAAATTCACAAGTAAGTGATGAATCAGATCCAACTCTTGCCACTTTAAGATCAAGATTTAAAGGTAAGAAAATGAGAAACTTAAATGAGATTTATAATCAAGAAGAAGAGAAGTTAGATTTGTGTTCAAATTTTTCTCTTTTCACTCATAATCCTATGTATTATGAAGAAGAAGTTAATGAGGAACATTGGATAAAAGCAATGGATGAAGAGATGAATGTGATTGAAAGAAATCAAACATGGGATCTAACAAATCTACCTGAAGGTAAGGATTACATAGAAGTCAAATGGGTTTATAAGAGTAAATTTGATACAGAAGGAAATGTTGAAAAGCACAAGGCAAGGTTAATAGCAAAAGGTTTTGCACAAGAACATGAAATTGATTATAATGAAACATTTGCTCCAGTTGCTAGACTTGATACTATTAGAATGGTTTTAGCAATAGCTGCTCAAAATAATTGGAATGTATATCGAATGGATGTCAAATCAGCCTTCTTGAATGGTTTCCTAGATGAAGAAGTGTATGTGAAACAGCTACCAGGTTATGAAGTGCATGGACATGAAGAAAAAGTCTACAGATTGAAGAAGGCCCTATATGGTCTCAAGCAAGCACCAAGAGCATGGTATAGCAGAATTGATTCATACATGACAAATAATGTATTCAGCAGAAGCAATAGTGAGCCTACATTGTACACAAAAATCAACAAAGAAGGTCAGATTTTGATTGTGTGTTTGTATGTTGATGATTTGATTTTTACTAGAAATTTGTCTGTAGAAACATTTAAATCAACAATGAAGAAAGAATTTGAAATGACAGATTTTGGATTAATGAAGTACTCTTTGGGTATAGAAGTTGTACAATCAGAGAAGAAAATTTTTATTTGTCAAACTAAATATGCAAAGGATGTGTTAAGGAGGTTTAAGATGTTGAATTGTAAACCAGCACCTACACCAGTTGCTATAGGGACCAAAATTAGCAAAGAAGACAAAGGGTCTAATGTTGATTCTACAACATTCAAAAGACTAGTTGGTAGTTTGATGTATCTTACAGCTACAAGACCAGATATTATGTATGGGGTCAGTTTAATCTCTAGATTCATGGAGTCACCAAAAGACTCACATTGGTAAGTTGGAAAGAGGATATTGAGATATGTGGCAGGAACAACATAATATGAAATTTTATATTTCACAACTAATAATTTTTGTTTGATTGGTTATACTGATAGTGATTTTGTAGGTAGCATTGATGACAGGAAGAGTACTTCTGGACATGGCTTTCTTTTAGAAATAGGTGTGGTCACATGGGCATCTAAAAAACAACCTATAGTGACACTTTCATCAGCTGAAGCAGAGTATGTAGCAGCCACATCAGTAGCATGTCAAGCAACTTGGATGAGGAGAGTATTGACAGATTTATTACAAGCATAGAAGGAGTCAACACCAATCTTTTGTGACAACAAATCAGCAATTGCATTATCAAAAAATCATGTTTTTTATAAGAGGAGCAAGCACATTGATACAAGATTTCATTTTATCAGAGAGTTAGTGAACAATGGAGAAATCCATTTGAAGTTATGCAGATTTTAAGACCAATTGGCAGGGATTTTCACAAAGGCATTAGAAAATGAGACCTTTGATTATCTAAGACAAAATTTAGGCATTGTAAATGCTGAAGTAGTTAGTGGTAGAAATTAAGGGGGAGTATTAGACACTGGAGATAATTTCTCCACCTATTGTTAAATAACTGATCCACCTCCCTTTTTTGTTCGCTCCTTCTCATGCACACAGTCTGCATGCACAATAACAGTTAAACAACAGTTTTAGATTAGTTAGAGAATTAGTTTAGTCTCAGTGTGCATGCAAAGACTATAGTTAATTTTAGTTAGTTATTCAGTTATTTTCGTTTTCAAAATTTATTTAAAGGACCCATGGGCACAGTCTTGTAATACACAAATCAAGAAGATCAAAAAGATTAATAAAATCTTGTTTTATGATTGCCGTAGCAATCTGTTTCGTCTCATATTTGATTACTGTCATATTTTCTTGATTTCTGCTCCGTTTGACCCAGCAACTGCTATAACACACGATAATTTTCATAAAATTTTGCGAACTCCGCCTTGTTTTTTTGGGCATTTTAACAAAAGATGACAATAGCATTTGAGCCTCATCTTCAAGGCTGTCTGGGATATTGAAATTGAATTGGAAGCATGAGTTGGAGAAGATTCTTCAGTTTTTACATAATCCGAAAACACAATTGTTTTTTCTCTTCTTGTGCCATGAATCTTCTTTACGCTCATTCATTGTGTTTTCTGCATGACTTTTGAATATAGCAATATCACGTTTATTCACAAGCGAACTATCTGTGAAGTTTAGATCTATGTAATCTCTATAGCTTCTGCCTATGCTTCTGCTTCCGCCGTTTTGTTCTGATGAAGTTTTCCCTTCTGGGCTTGTAGCAATTGGTTCACGAGCCACGGAAAATAATTTCACTTCTTCAATCCATAACCTGTAATGGGCAAACAGAAAGAATACAAGATGATTTTTTTTCTAATGTAAAGAGAAACATTTATGGTATTAAAGGCCAACACACCAAATAACTTCTCGGATGAGGGGAAAGAGGCAGGCGAGGAGCACAATAACAAAGAATATAATCAGCAAACTGAAATTACACACACAGCAGCAATAAACTGGTAAAATAAACACCCAGCAATGGAGGACACCACAGAAACGATGCACAGCGAAAATATAATTAAAAACCAGCACCATATATATATTATATTTCTTAAAATCTACAGCAGAGCTTCGTTGCTCTGTTTCTCCTTTTCTTCTCCACACTTCTATATATTTTTCTTCTTTTTTACACAAAATGCAGCACCAAAAAAACAATACATAGAAACCCAAAAATAATTTCTAAAGACTGCTGTGTCAGAAAAGGATAAAAAACATAAAATTCATTTCCAGATTTCTAGAGAATGTCAGAAATCAAATCTGCACATTCCAGTAAAGAAAATTTAATTCCCTTTGTTTGTCTAACTCTGATTTTGTCAGATTCACCCAGCTGTCAGAAATTCGCATTAAATTTGGGTTTTGAGATTATATCTCCAACATCGGAGCCTTAAAAACCTACATTTTTGTCCTTATCCCAAAAAAAAAAAAAAATAATGGTGAAAAAAAACACTTTATATGTTTTAACTTCACCCCTCCCTCACAAATATAGATAGAGGGGAAGACCCTTGTAAAAAGGAGTCTAATATTCACCTCTTTTTGAGAACTTTGACAACCGTGGTTGTATGTGAGAAATGGATCTTGGAAGTTCTGAATCTGCTGTTGTCCATGGTTTTTAGGCTTAGATTTTGCAGTAAATTTGAACCCAAATCAGATTTTAGTATTCCTATTATCTTTATTGATTGTTGTGACAATTCTGACATAAAACATTCAATGTGGTACTGAATTAACCGTTATGGGCTCCATTTTAACAGATACTACATGTAATTAATTACCATGCCTTTCATCATCCTTCTTGGTAGACCTGTACATCTGGATGGAATTGGACGATATCCAAATCAAATTGGGAATTAATATTGTCTGATGAAAAATAGCTATAACTTACAACTTCCATTAACATGAAACTGTTCTATGTATGCACGTTAATGGACCTGAAGGTGACTTTTAACATGAGAGATTGTAAGCCCTTTAACATTCATTAGATCAAGGATCAGCTTTGTAGTCGCCTCTGTAAAGGTAAAAAATAAAAATGTTATATATTTTTCTTATAAGATCCCAAAAAAATTAAAATCAAATAAAAATAAAATATATTAAAGTTCCCAAAATCTCGGTAACTTGAAAAACTTTACAATTGATGAATAAAGATCAGAGAACTTGCTGTCTCGACCTCCAAGTTGTATTACCGCATTCACAAAGCACTGTCGGAGATGATCAGACCATCGAAGGCGGGGAACCTTAGAGCTTACGTATTGTCTTACTACCCCTCTTCTTTCACAGCTCCCCTTTGTTGATAAATTTTCTCTCTATTGATTGCTTTGCTTTAGCCTGAACCTCAACATTTCAGTTTGGCAAAATACCCAAATAACGGATTCTGCAAAAATTGTCCCCAATTTCAATACCCAGAGGAGAGTTAAGCTGTTGAATGGCAAAATAAATAAGAAAGAATAGTAATTGATAATCTTGAAGCTGTAAATCAGAGTAGCAAAATCCAAATTAGATCCCAATTACACCTAACCTTTTGCCTTAGTCAATTGTAAGGAGAATTCTTCAAACTAAAATCCCACTGAAATATCCTCCATACTAATTCAGGTAAAATTTTACAGCACAACTCTCCTTTCACATCAACTATTCAGCAATTGATTCCGTCCTAATATTTTTATAGGATCCGTGTACTTTCTAGAAGCGAAACCTATTAAATGTGTTGCTAAATATATAATTGAACAAGATAATTAAATATTTTAAAGGTGTTGCTAAATCTATAAATGAAGAAGTTACGACGATGCAAGTGATGGTAACACATAATTGTATCAAGCTAGCTGATGCAATTTTACAAACACACATAACTATATCGTGTGTACCAGAATAATATAGACAAACATATAATGGTACCGCATTGGCCGATGCTATTTATAGACTACCAAAATAATTATTAGGATTATCAATACAGTTGAGAAGATGAGTTAGAATATCTTGATAAGAACTTACAATGAAAAAACACATGGAACTGATCTAACTGAAGGTAAAACAAGATTTGTGTCAGGGTCACTAGAGTGTATGCATGGGTTAGGATGACTTAAAATCATCCCCCTTTTCTCAATAGACTAGGAGATGACTAAAGTTTATAATATAAAGACTGCAATACTTGGACGATTGAGGAAGGACAAATGAATTGTATAGATATAATAGATAGTTAACTAATGTCAAAAGGAAACGATTCCAAAGCCTAATCTCTTAGCATAAGAAGGAAACTCTCAGTACATATGAACAAATATATATTATGATTCTATAATAAAATATATACTGAGGATGGGATAGAATGATTGTAAGAGGTAAGGTGCCACAGTCAGCCAAATGGTGGTCTAGACAACCTAAAGTGATTAATGGAAAGTCTAAGGAATCCTAAAACCACACCAACTTATTCAATGTGGAGAAGGCCTTAAAAAGGATTCACATACACATATTCACAAAGAAAAATAACATCTAATATAGTAATTAAATAAATAAAAGTGTGTATAGATAGAATATATGTACCTTTGCATGGACCTGTTAACATTTAAATCTCCCTCTTGGCTCAAGTATAACTTAAAAAGTGAATATAATATGTTGAATACCTATAATTGTTGGACAAATATTTAATATTCTCAACTAGAAAATCTCAGTGACTCCTATTGATATTTGATGACAACAAAAGATAATTTTCCTCTAGAAAAAAATATACACTATTATCTCTATGAAATGGACTCAGCCTAGAAGTGTGAATGAAGTATGAGTGAAAAAAGTGTATACTATATGTTACAAATGAAATATGGCCCTATATACTTACTAATATAATACCCAAAATTAATCTTAAACACTAAACCAAAAGTGTTTCTCTGGCTCATACAATTGAAGGGAGTCAAATAACACAAAATGGTATCAGTCATGCCTACACACACATTCACACGTGTGCACACGCGTGCACGCACACACAAAGATATATATATATATATATATATATATATATATATATATATATATATATATATATATATATATATATATATATATATATATATATATATATATATATATATATATATATATGAAGGGTGAATGTTAAAAATAGATAGTATCACTTAGGCAGATACCATAGGATACAAGGAAGCAATAAAATATAGATAAAATACATAGATGATAAGTATATGGATATACAATTAAAATAGGTCAAAATAATAGTTAAAATGGTTTAATTAACTAAAAAATCACAATGATCCTTTCCCTGCACATTCTTGATAGACCCTTTTGGTGATGCCCCTAGGGAGATTGATGCAACAACAAGCCACTAAAAGATAAATAATTACTAAATGATAAGGTTAAAATATTATGTGTATACACTATCCACTCCTTCATAAAGGGTTTGGAATGAATCTTCAGTGAGATGAGCATCTTCTTAAATACTATGGACCTTACTATTGATCTCTTACTACCACTTCACTATGGAACGTCTAATTAAAAGATAGATATGATACCTTGACCTATAACACTACTTCATATAATGACAAGAACATGCTTGTAATAAAAACATAATATAAAAACCACACAAAAAATAATTCTACCCTTCTCTAATGATAATATCCATAAACTAAGTAGTTAAACAGCTTTGGTACTTCCTAAAATAGATCCTTAACTATTAGCTTGACAAGTGGTCGAATAAGTTACTATTTTAGGCTAGTTTAATTAAATAAAATATATCTGTAATGTTATGGAAATCAAATTATTTAATAATAGACTATTATGGTAAGAAAATATAACATGAAAACAAGAGAGCATAGATATTTATACTAGATAAACCTGAAGTGGTAAAAACTCTAGTTGGGTATGCCAATTGCACTCCTCTATCCACTATTTGATTCATAAAATGTACAAGATAATATAAAAATATGGAATTATTCAATATATGTTCACTAATATGTTTCCAAACCTTATATAAAATATTTTTTTCCACCTTTTATACACTTCTTAGAATGTACCATCACTAAAACAACCAATAAAAAACTAATTAAACACAACCTAAACCAAGACCAAATCTTGATAACTTGTAATGTGAATCTAATATGAGCACTCTTATAATGTTTTATATCTTGCACATGACATTTATATAAGTTCTCTCATATTGTAAGGTGACTAATAATATCAAATAAATTGAGAAAGAGAGGATTTCATTTTTACAACTGTTGAACTTCAAGCGTATTATATGGTGGAGAAACTACAGTTGTATGAAAAGTAGTGGTTTCAATATTATAGGGGTAGGAACTAAATCATGATGGTGCCTATAAAATTGCCACTTAAATCACTCATAGTTATACACTATTCATAGAAGTTTCAAAACTACCACCTTGAAAATAGCAGTTGCTCTACTATCCTTAAAAAATCCTCTTTTTAGAGTTTGAATAACTTGCATAAGTCACCATGGAGATACCTGGATCACCCCCACTTGGTAAATATTAGTGGTCCATATAGAAATTAACTATGGTTTTTTTGGTGAATCTCTAAGTATGTATTATGAAACTCTAAAAAATGTTAACAAATGTTGTTTAGGTGAGAAGGTGAATGGATAGGGGAATTATAATGGGGAAGAGAAGGCATATGGGCATGAGACTATATAAAACATAGGTATATCAACTATGCCTTGTTTTTATATGGATCACACCACTTCACTACCGAAGAACAAAGTTGGTGCCAAATGACAACATTGCTATTGAACAACCACCATGTTACCGTATAATAATAATGTTATTAAATGATAGTAATTTTACCATTTGAAATTTATACTACCAAATAATAAAAACACTATCATTTGAAAATAATTCTATCATTTGATATCAATGTTGTTGAACACCGATAATGCTATCATTTGACAACAATATTTTCGAAAGATAGAAATGATGTCTCTAGACAACAACATTGTCGTTTGACAAAACTATTATTGAATGATAGATATTGATACTAAATGACAAAATTGTCGTTGTTTGATAGCATTCTCACATTTGGAAATATTAATTTTGAGCGATAAATTTTTTATTGTTCGATAACATTGCTATCATTTAATATCATTATTATCATTTGAATAGTTTGGCATCACTTGGTAGCATGCTACCCTTTGACACCAGTATCTAATATTTCCTTCATCCCTTTCCTGCTACTGAAAGTTTCCATTATGAGTATATGGGTGGATATTTGTTTACATATAATGGTGAATAAGGTCATATTTACTTTCGATGGCGTGGCAAACTATATTAATATGTATGAAATTTATTTTAAACACTAGGTGTGCTACCTTGGAAAATTAACTTACATTCAAATATTTTAGGCAACTCCATGTTGTTCACCACCCCATAAAATAGAAAAAAGGTAATTTAAAAATCTAAAATATTCATAAATTAACAAATAATATACACTAAAATCTACACTAACTTTACCAATATAATATTTATAAATTTATACTTTTCACATGAAATGTCTTTTATAACTAGCTATAGTAGAAACCTATAATGATATGACTTGTACAATGGATACATATTTTTATCATCTATCTTTAAAGAGAACATAAAAAATTTAGTGTCTTAGCATAATTTTTGAAGCCTCATAATTAGCCTCCAATTACCTTAAAATAATCTTATTAAAAATAATGATGTTACGTATATAAATATAGATAGATTTTGTTGCTCCTGTATCACAAGAATCATAAGAAAATATCCCAAGATACTATGTGGAAACCTAGAGTATGCTTAGCATTTTCCTAGATAAAATGGCTTAGCATTTTTTTAGACAATAGATAAAATGGCATTTTCCTAGATACAATTTCTAATAATGATGTTTTTTAAAGAGCATAATAAGAACAATAATAAACACGAGTGGATGTAATAAATTTAGTGTAATCCTAAAACATTCTCATGTGAAAAAGAAGCTTTGTAATATAATAAGTGATTATTTCACACTCATTGAATTACATATTGCTAGAGAACAAAGGGGATTTTTTCAAATTCAAATGGAATACCACAAAAATTTAATTCTTCCTATTCTAAATCCACTTCCATTAATAATGTTGGATCCAATAAATAAATTAAATGATGGTTTGACTATAATAGTGGGTTTAGGCCCATTAAAGGCTAGATCTAAAGGATTTATGAAAAAAATAAGTTTTGTTAATTTTTACAAGATTCTTGCACTGCATGCATGAAGAGAGATTTTTTTGAAAAAAATCCCATTGATGAGGGGAAAGGATAAATCAACAAGGGTAATTACCTTGATAGTAATAAAGTCTATGATGTGAACAATAAAATAACTAAACACTTTAGAAAGTTAGACATACAAAGTTGAAGGAAGAGGGAAACATAATTAATAGAGAAAGAGAGACCAATCATATATGACATTGGACCATTGATGGTGAAAATATAGGAATATTTATAGAAGAGAAATAGATTCTAAACCACCAAAATAAATAAACTACCAAAGGCTAAATATTTAAGTATGGAAATAATAAAGGTTAAATTCATCATTTGGCATGTGAATCACCATGACACTTATTATATTTGTATAATGCCATGTTATTGGGTATGCAAGTGCCATTAAAAGATAAATATTTTATAATATACTAACTAATCTAAAATGTATCGAACCATTTTTTGAAATTATAAATCATTTAAAACCAAAATTCAAATAAAATTCCATGAACTTAGGATTGGGACACAGAGTTGCATTGGCATACTCTTATTTATATACTACACAATCATTTACACATGCATCATATTTATCATATGAAATTCATAAGAAAGATAATATTTATTATGCTACCTTATATGATGAAGGAATTATGCTTTCCTTGGGTAAAATGACATTTTTAATAACCTACACATGTATAATCAATTCTTTTAGGAACTTACTTGTTTTTATGAACTAATGTATCTAATGAGAATATTTTTAATAAGAAATAGTCCTTTTTTAATCATTTTTTTCACTTAATTTAGTTTTTTTTTACCGTGTGTGTGTGTGCATGCGCGCACACATGTGCATGCGTGTGTGTGCATGTGCGCTTGTGTATGCATGTGCAAGTGTGTGCATATGCATGTGCATGTGCATGTTCGTGTGTGTGTGTGGGCATGTGCATGTGTGTGTGTGCGCGTGTGTGTGTACGCGTGTGCGCATGTGTGTGTGTGTGTGTGTGTGTGTGTGTGTGTGTGTGTGTGTGTGTGTGTGTGTGTGTGTGTGTGTGTGTGTGTGTGTGTGTGTGTGTGTGTGTGTGTGTGTGTGTGTGTGGGCGCGCGTGCGTGTGTGTGTGTGTGTGTGTGTGTGTGTGTGCGCGTGCACGCATGTGCGTGTGTGTGTGTGTGTGTGTGTGCGCGCGTGCACGCATGCGTGTGTGTGCGTGTGTGTGTGTGCGTGCGTGCGTGCGTACGTGCATGTGTGTGTGTGCGCGTGTGTGTGTGTGTGTGTGTTTAGACACATAAATTTGGTATTATACAAATTTAGAACATTAACTTTGACACATTTTGACATTCTTGGAATTTACATACAACCTTTCATGTTATAAATAATTTCCCCTATCCATCTACACAATTGTTGTATTTTATAGACTAAATGACTAGATAGACATATTCAATGTCACCATAGTGTATTAAATAACATTTCAAAATAATAAATGGGATATTTTCAATTCTCATATCGATAATTTTATCTCCTAAGTTATTACATGAAATAGTCAAATAGAGAGATAGCACTCACTTCAAACATTATCACAAATACAAATATATATGAATATCCCTCCAAAGAGTAGGCAAAAAACCAAGTATTAATAAATAAAAAATTAATTCAATTCAAATCATATCAAGTTTTAAAATCCAAATATAACATCAAATTTTATTATAATCATGTTGGTGCATGCATTCACAAATATGCATGCCTATGTGGGAGAATTACATGTGAATTTATACCTCTTTGAGCTATTAGATGGTAGGAAAACCATAGGGACTCATCTAGGAGTGTTGGGAATATATATATATATATATATATATATATATATATATATATATATATATATATATATATATATATTCTATAAAAAAAATTTAAGGGTCATATATTAATGTAAGTATGATTAGGGTTTCAAATAAGAGAGAATATAAATAGAGATAAGGCCACATAATGAAATTTGAGTTCATATAGACGAGATATCTATAGGTTTCAACATTTTTGTCTAAGTTGACATGAAATTACATAATTGATAGGAATAGTAATGATAGAATATATATAGTATCTTTTTCCATGGGTGTCTCAACATCATTGGTATCATCTACATATGGATTGAACTCATCTTTCATAATATTAGTATCTATAAAGAAAATGCAGATAATTTCTCAAGACAATGAAAAATACATTAAACATACCAAAACAAAATAATCTAAATTATTATATTTTATCTAGTTTTGAAAATTATAAATATAGTACATGAAATATCAATCCCTTATTTTAAAATCCAATTTAAATTATTATTTCCCTAATTTACATAGTATGTGTACTCATAGACTTAATTCATTTATATCATGTTATTCACAAAATAAGTAACACCTTTTGGTGAAACTAATCATTTACGTGAACATGCTAACTCCTAAGACTCTTTCAACTTAATGTTCTGTATTCTCTTAGGGTTTCATATTTATCCTCTATTAGGGTATACATTTCATATCTAATTTATAATTTGACCTATTATAATAAACAAAAACATATCATACTTTTAATGGATGCTAATAATTTAATTTTTTTAATCCATTTTAGTTTCATGATTTCATTATTACTTTCTAAAATATTAAATATTTTTACAATTATTATAATTAAATGGGTTAAACTAATCTAATATATAACTAAAAATTATATTGATAATTATGATCTCTTAGCTCTCCTTATGAATACTCATTACATGAATATTTAATTTAATATGTATTTGGTTATTATTTCATCAGAAAACACATGTATGAATCCTTTTATTCCCCTTCCCCATAAACCTCAAAGTAGTGATATCCAACCACTGGTCTACTATTATTCACCCTTGATTTATATTCTATATAAAGTTCCATGATATCACAACATGAAGTGGTACGGTATATTGTGCTGTATTATAAAGTGAAGGAAGTCAAAATATGAATACTAATATTCCTCCACTTTTAATATAATGGATTAGGATTGAGCATTTACAATATCATGTTTCTTCATACACTTTTTATAAGTACATAGGTGAGTGAATGTAATTTTGTGGCCAAAGTGGGTCTTAATTGGGCATGTTTTTCCTAGAAAATAATACACCTCAACTTGTACAGACTATTTTGGACACATACATTCAATATTTAAAGATGATATAACAACATAAATTGTAGCATTTCGAGTCTAGTTTCTAAACTACTGATGTTTTTTTTAAACGGTCAAGTATAAGTAATAAACCATTTGAAATTAAAATAAGCACTAATACTCTTTATAAAAATTGTAATAAATATCTTGTCCTACACCCCATTCTTTTTTAGCATATTTTAAATATTTTTTTAAACCTTTGGTGGAAAGTTAGATGAGATCATCTAGTTTGTAACTTATATGTTTTTGTTTAATATTATAGAATATATATTTTTTAGGAATTTTAAAAATTAATAGAGCCTAAAATATGATAAATATTGCATAACTGACAATTCATCCTGCCTAACTTCCTAGAAAAATATTTAAAACTAGAATTGTTTTGAATGTGTATAGAATTAGGTGTAGTTTGTAACACTATAATTATTTTCCATTTTGAATCAATGAAATAAATGATAAATAAATAAAGACAAACATGTATACTTATGACATATAGTGGTATAAAAATACATACTTAGCAATAAATATAGATAAAAACCTAAAAGTCACAAAAATATATATATATATATATATATATATATATATATATATATATATATATATATATATATATATATATATATAAAGAGGAGAGTGTGATAAATGTTGTAATCATATTTTTAGTAATTGTTTTGATATAATTCATAGTGTTTAGTATGATAAATTTTGAAATATTTTAATTTTAGTTAAAAACATGCATTGGGTTGTGTGTTTTCACATCCATGCATTGGGCACAAGAAGCCAAGTCATTCCTAAGCTTTGAGTCATAATTTTGAAATGTACTAGTTAATAACCCTATATGTAAAATATTTTACAATTAAACTCACATGCATTTATCCATCTTATGTATTTTGTAATTATTTTATTTAATTGTCAAAGTTCATGAATGGTCTTATTCAAGATTGGTTGTGAAAATTTAATTTTAGTACCAAAAAATATCTAAACCTAGTTCCAATTATAATCTTTACATCTTTTATCAAGATAAATATGTTGGTTTAAGGTTTAGCATTTTAGGCTTTTATGGTTTAGGTTTTAGGTTTAGGGTTTTAAAAATTAGGATTTAGGTTTTAATTTTTAGGGTTTAGGAATTTAGGCTTTATGTTTTAGGTTTAATTTTGAGGGTTTAAGATTTAAGTTTAGGTTTTCAAGGTTTATGGTTTAGGGTACCCTAACAAAAGTAATTATGTCTAATTAAATCTTTCTAAACTTATTTGTGACAAAGAAATATGATTTTGAGATATATTAACCCCGATGTCATAATAAATGGAACTAATTAGTCAATTGGGGAAATCAGTTGTGTGATTTAGAACAAATTCAACTATGTAAAGCTAATGATTACTCTAAAGAATGCTAATTGAGGCTTAATTGATTGGGTTAGGGTTTATGATTTAAGATTTTAGGGTTTAAGGCTTATGATTTATGGTTTGGTAAATTGATCCTCTAGTGAAGGAAATTAGGGAAATTTTATCTTATTGAACTTATTTATGACAACATAATGTGATTTTGAGCTTAGTAAGGCCTAATGTCAACATAAATTGAGAAAATAGCCAATTGGGGTAATAAGGGATGCAATTTAGGCCGAATCAAGTCATATGAAAATAATTATTACTCTAAAGCATGTTAAGTGAGGATAAATCTATTGGTTTAAGGTTTAGGTCTTACGGCTTAGATATTATGGTATAGATTTTAGGTTCCAAATAGGAAGGCAATTGTCGATAGTTTATGTTTTTTGAATCTATTTTTATTAAATATTATGCTTTTAGGCTCAATTAACCCCAATGTCATTACAAATTGATCTAATTAGTCAATTATGAATATCATTGATGGAACTTGGGCAAAATCATACCATGTGAACCTTATTATTGCTCTAGATGATGTTAATTGGGGTTAAAGCAATTTTTTTAGGGTTTAGAGTTTATGATTTTAGGTTTAGTCTTTAGGTTATAGGTTTTAGGTATTAGGGTTTAAGTTTTAGGATTTAGGGGTTGGGGTTTAAGGATTACAGTATAGGGTCTAATAGTTAATAAAATTAGAGCCAATTTAAGCTCATTATATAGAATGTGATTCTAGGATCAATTTTCCCAATGTCATCATAGATTGAGCCAATTAGTCAATTAGGGAAATCAATGATGTATGTTTAGCCAAATTTATCCATTTAAAACTAATTCTTACTCTAAAGGATGTTTATTATGGAGAAATTTATAAGTTTAGGGTTTAGAGTTTAGGTCTTAGCTAGATTAGGTTTTACCATTTAGGGTTTACAGATTACTATTCATCAGGTCCAATTGAAAATGTAATTGGAGACAATTTTATCTAATTGAACCTATTTGTGACTACATCATGTGATATTGGGGTCAATTAACTCCAATGCTATCATAAATTGAGATAATTAGATAACTAGGAAAATAAAGGATGCAATTTCCACCAAATTAATTAATTTCAACTTAATTCATATTATAAAGGATGTTAATTTGGTCTAAAGCAATTGATTTATGGTATAGGTTTCATGATTTAGGGTTTATGGATTAGGGCTTAAGTTTATGTTTTAAGATATTAGGTTAAGGGAATAAGGTCCAATCATGAAGTAAATTAGTGCCAATTTTAGTTCATTAATCATTTTTATGAAAAAAAATGTGACTTTAGGCTCAGTTAGGCCCAATTCCATCATATATTGAGTCAATTAGTTAATTGGGGTAATTATAAATGTGATTTAGTCTAAATTAATCCTTGTGAATATAATTCTTACTCTAAAATATGTTAATTAGGGCCAAAATTGATTGTTTTTGGGTTTATGTTTTATGATTTAGGCTTTAGGGCTTAGTTTTAGGCCTTAAAGCTTGGGGTTTAGGGTTTGACGCTTATATTTTAAGATATAGGGTCCAATCATGAATGTAATTAGGGACAACTTGAGTTTTTTGAACATATTTATG
>JARHVA010001227.1:3210000-3317500 GCA_037957365.1 Torreya grandis | reverse complement strand
TTTAGGTAGATAGTTAGAATGTAGGGACATCTCTAGAATCTATGTTGGATGAGATGTTCATTGATCTTTATGTACTAGGCTCAGAGAGCATATTTGAGACCATAAAGAGATTTTATTAGTTTACATAGTTTTATTTCATTACCATTTAAGACAAAACCTTTCCGTTGTGTCATGTAAACTTCTTTTTATAGATCTCCATTGAGAAAGACACTTTTTACATCTATTTGGTAGACATTTCATCTAAATTGTGAAGCCATAGCAAATATTATTCTGATTGTTTTAATCTTGGCCATAGGAGCAAATGTCTCTTCATAATCTATTCCTTCCTTCTGTTCATAACCCTTCACTATGAGTCATGCCCTTGGCTTGTAAATACTACCATCTTTATATTTTATTTTGTAGACCCATTTACAAAAGATTGGCTTCTTCATTGGTGGAAGATATTCAAGCTACCATGTTTTATGTTTCATCAATGATTGATATTTTCCATCCATGACATCCTTCTAAGGTTTAGACTCTAGGGCTTCCCAAACTATCATGGGCTCTACTAATTGTGTAATTGTGGTCATTATGGCCAAATTGACCTCATCTTGAGTCATGTTGCAGTTCCTTGGTGTAGTAGTTGATGTGTCTATAATTATATCTAGTTTAGAATCTCTTAATGTACATATATACCAGTTAGGCATATGTTATACTATTCTTTTGGGTTGATTTGTATTAATTGACTAATCATCCTCATCATTATTGTCACCTTCAATGTGGTTATGACCTTCTGAATTATCTAGGGGTCTGATTACTGAATCCTATGAGTTTTTGGAAGGAAAACTAGTATTACTTTTCTCATCAAACTCAATATCCCTGCTAATTAATATCTTCTTTGTTTTAGGGTCCAACAGTCTTTAGGCTAATGACTCTTAACTGTACCTTAAGAAGATATAAGATATGGATTTCATATCTAGTTTCTTTATCTTCTTTTTAGGAATATGCATACAAGCTTTACAACCAAAAACATGAAGACGAGGAATGGAAGGTTTATGCTCTATCCAGGATTCATGTGGAGTCATATTATGAAGATTTTTAGTGGGTTACCTATTCACCAAATAAATTATTATTTTCACTACTTTTGCCCAATATTGTGTACAAAACCTGAATCATCAATCATACTAAGTACCATTTTCATGATGGTTTGGTTTTTTCATTCTACAACATCATTATGCTATAGAGTGTATGGTGGAGTCATGTGTTGATGAGTGCCATATTCTTTCAAATAAGTAGAAAATTCTTTATTAGTGAATTATACCCCTCAATCTGAGCAGAGAGCCTCAATTTTCTAATTATTTTTAGTTTTTAATTTTACTTTGAACTGTTTAAAAGTATTATAGGCTCGGTCTTTCATCTTTAGATAGTAAACCGACATATTGCATGAGTAGTCATCAATAAAGGGCATGTAATACTGAAACCCATAGTGACTAGATCTCATGGGGCTACAAATATCAGTATGCACCAAATTAAGCTTACCAGATGCTCTTGAGGAACTTTGACCAAAAGATATCTGATGTTGTTTCCCTACTAGACAACCAGTGCAGAGATCTATATTTTTCTTCAATTGAAGAAGTTCATAGACCATGTTTTGATTGATGAGTGCTTTGAGGTAACCAAAATTGAAATGACCATATCTGTAATGCCATAGATTGGTTGAGTCTAAATTTTAAGATATAAGTGCTTGATTGTTTGATTGAACAAAGTGAAGTTGGAACATTTTTCAACTCTTAAGGCTTAAGCAATAATTCTCAAGTATTTTATATTATCTTTGATCAAACATATATTTTTTCCACTTTTTCATATGGTCAAGTAGCTGACTGATTGATACAATATTCTTTGTGAATATTGGGACATACAAGACATCTAAGATTTTAAAATCATGTGATCCAAGTGGTAAGGGAATATTACATATGCCTTGAACTTGGTAGGATGAGTCATCACCTAAAGAGACATGATTTTTTGGTGAAGCCTCATTGATTCTATAGAACCAATTTTATCTTCAAGTCTTATGTCAAGTTACACTTGAGTCAACTTACCAAATAGAAATTTATGGTGTTAATTCATCATGAGACTATGTAGCATATATGAAAGTCTTCATCTGAGTATCTTCCTATTCAACAATGTTACCTTGCTGATTGAACTTCTTCTTTCGATGCCCTTTATTTTTTCCTTACCCTTTATGTGAATGAGATGATTTTTCATGACTAGGCTTCTTATTGCTTGAAGAGCCCTGTGTAAATGAGGTATACTAATAATTTTTAGCTCATGGACTCTTTTTCCATATATAAGGCAAACTTTATAGTGTTTATCCCCCTATAAATGATATTTTTGACCTTGATTTGGTTTAGAAGGCTTGATCTACTTCTTTCCTTTCTATTTATTAGAGGCAAGAGCATGTTCTTTTGATTCTTCTTATTTTATATGCATAGACTATTCCTTTTCCAACATGTTTATGAACTTGTCAAAACATGGTTTATATTTTGTGACTATGAAAGTAGTCACAAGTATCTTTTAGGAGGGTGGTAGTGCTCTTAGAATAATAGATACAAGAGATGGATCTGACATTGTTTCACCCAATGCTTTGACCAAGGCCCTTAGGGTTGCAACACCGTGAAGAAAAGCTTCCACTTTTTCACTAGACTTCAATTTGAGGGAATGAAATTGACTCTAAAAATGAAGAATGGTTCCTTCATTATTAGCCTGATAGACTGTCTAGAGCTTATCCCAAGCATATTTTTCTATTTTGGCCTCACATATATGAGTTTGTACCTCATTCGATACTTTGAACATGATTATTAACTTTACCTTTTGATTGGATTTATTGAACTTATTCTGATGATCAATGCTAGTAGCATGTTGGGTAATAATACCATTAACAACAGGCCAAATGTCTTAAGATTTTAAATGGGTCTTGATTTTAGTTTTCCAAGTAGCATAGTTGTCACCATGAAGAAGTTGTGAGTCCAACAGAAAGAATTTTTGCCCATTTTCATTTATTATGTAAAATATAACCAAAGGTGATGGATTGGATCCTTATCAAGGTCTCCCTTTCTATATACCATCAGTCTATTATACAAGACATTTATTTATATGTGCCCTTCCTTTATACCCATAGGTATGTGGTAGAATTTCACCCTTTCTGTATACCCAATGATATGTGAAAGAAGCATAAACATACATGAAAGAGGCTAGTACATGGTACTTAGATAGTGCTAAAAAGGGTTCATCTAATCACCAGCACCTGCTTATATGGATTTCCACATATGCGTGTGTAACCTTGCTATATACTTAGAAATACCACCAATCAAGATTTATGCCCTTTGATAAAAATGAACAGGTAAATGAAGGGATTGCTATGAGTGTATGTACCTTTATTTCTCCCCAATTATTTAAAGGTATGATGCCTAGATGTCATTGTTGCACCTATGTTAGGTTATGTATCTAATAACAAAAATGTGATAGCTTTACCCATAAACATGAGTTAGAGGCATCAATTGTACCAAAAATTGTGACTGAATTCAAAAATTCATGATTTTATGCAAATATGTAAAACAAATACAATATTTTGTAAAATAAAAAAATTACAATGCTTTGAAGAAAATGAAAAAACACTTGCTTTTTTTTCATTTTGTTTGGCTCTTTGGCCTCTTTTAAGCAAAAATATATATTTTTTACTTTTCCCTTTCCCTCCATCATCATCATCATCATCATCATCATCATCATCATTTTGTACATTTCTAAATAAATTTAACTAGTTATAACTAAATTTGGCAAAATAGCCAAATTTAGAGGCATCACTAAAAACAATTTTGAGGGGATTTGAACCTCCCACCTCCTCTTTACCAAAAGAAGTACTCACCAACTCCTTTATGACTTAATACAAGTGCATAAAGCATAAAACATGTATTTAAACCCTTTAAAATTTTATTTTATGAGCAAAACCATGCTCCTTTGGCAATACCACAGGTTTGGAGAAATAATGGTTTTAAAAAAAAATATACAGAAAAAGAGATTTTTGAATGGAAGTTTTAGGATTTAATAGGTGGTTTTCAACGTGGTTTTGGTGCCTCAATCAAGCGGAAATATTTAAAAAATAAAATCAGGAACTTGTATATTCTAAAAATGAATTTATAAATGCCAACCTTCATGCTTTAATCCAACACAATCACGGATGTATGGATAGCAGAAAGTAATGCCAATCTTATGATTCCTTTGAATAAATAATTCCAAATTCAAAGCCAAGAGATACGCTTTCCTCTAGAATGGATTAATATTACAGACCATTGTTTTTGCTTACTGCAGGTCGTTTAAATGCTTGCTGCAAGCTTGAATGATTTCCAACACTCTTGATTTTATTTTCTTGATTTTTTTTTAATTTTGGATGGCACTTGGACTGCCAACTCTATTTTTAAAATATTCGTAAAGACTTGGTGTATTTGGAAGTGATCAGGGTCCTCCCACTGAAATGTTGCCTAGATAAAGAGAGAGAGAGAGTCTCGGGGCTCCTCCTCTTATTATCTCAACTTGATTCCAAAATCAATTTTCTCCTACGTTGAAACCAAATATTGAAAAATATTGGATCATAAACAATTATTTTATTCATTTAATTTAATAAACATTACAAAGGTTATCATATATCCATGAAAGTAGTTCAAACAATCTCTAATAAAATAGCATCGAGGCATAACCAAATATCCTGGAATAAGTCTACGGATGAAACAATAAATTAAAATAGTCCACAAATCAAAACAACAACAAAATTGCCAAGACACCTAACATGAGTCCAAATAGGAAATGACTAGTTCCACACAATATCAAGATAATCAATAAATCATAGAACTTGGAGGTCATAAAAATAAATTAGTGGCCTAAATTTTATCTCCACCTATAGCAAAAGTTGGGTGTAAAAATATATACATATAATATGAAAAATGCTTGAAATATCCCAATAAAATAACTTTAATTAATGTTGCAAATCATCGTGAATCCTTCATATAACTTTATGTAGTTATAATGCCACATGATCTCAATAAAAATGCCACAAGATCTCAATAAACATGCCATCCAAATTAAAAAATCAATCCTACAAGACCTAACTCTATAGTTACAACAAAAAAAGGTGTAATTTTATAATTCATGACGGATATGAATATTAAATCAATTTTTTTATTCGGGTCAAAAAGACCACCATCGTATTGAATTTTTTATAACTAATGTCCATGAATCTATATCTTTCTATGGAAAATGTAATGGAGTGAAAAACTTGCAATAGCTAAATAAGTCTCTAGGGAAAAACAAAACCTTACTTTTTTATTTAACCATTTTTCCACTTTCCTTAATATCATCATTTTAAATGAATTTATAATCACTAGGTTGTTATAGTAGGAACCAATATAAGGATAGGATAGAAACTATAAAATTGACTAAGAAGAGAATAGGAGAAAATTAAATGGCAGCCTTTGACACTCTCAAAGAAATTTCAAGAATTAAAGCACCCTAAAAAAACAAAATCTTTTTACTTTTATTCCTCTGAGTTATGGTTTATCTATTTCTACAATATTAGGTGAAATTAAAATATTTATTAATAATGTTCGTGCAATTTTCCCAAAGGGGATTTCCTTTGCAGTACCGATCTTAATTTGAATAAAGGTGAAGAGTCCCAATTTTTTCAAAGGCCTTTTTTTTTTTTGAGATTTTGTTTCAATATCGTTATGCGAGAATGAAATGTTATCTAATAAATGTGTGAGTCAAAAAAAATATCTTGAGTAATTTAATTGAGCTGTAACTGGTCAATTCCATCTTATTTAACAATGTTGATGATAATAAAAATGCACTTTTGTTAATTAATTTAATAAAATTTGAGTCAAACCCAATTTTCAAGCATAGATGTTAAAAGAATACATACATAACACTTCTCCAAGACATTTTATATTGATACATTCACTTCGTAAGAAACCTTGTTTTCTTTAGGAGCCCTATCAATGTTTATTTATTCAAAGTTGTCGCTTGGGGGATTCGAAGAAGCCCTCAAAATTTGGTCGCTTTATTGAGGAAGGATGAACTTTTTTATAAATAATTTTCATTTAAAGAGGGTACGGAGGTCCTATCTAATGATCTTATTATGGGGTGATGCAATTTTTTCATTAAAACCCTCTGGAAGAATTATCTGAATTTTAATAATTGGGTAGTCTTGTGAGAGAGATAAATTACTGAAGATTTTATCATTTCTCTCTTTCCATAAAATATACATAATAACAGGAGTTGTTTCCCAAATGCATTTGACTGGATCTCCTTTGTTTTATGTAGTTTATCATTATTTCTTAGATGGAACTTGCAACCACCTAAAATTTGTTCATTTGATTAAATAATTATAACTGAATTCTCTAGGAAATATTATAGTGAAGAAATAGATGGTTTAATGTTTCAAAATTTTCTTTATAAAAGACACACCAAGAGGGCCTCTAAAAGCCAATCCTTTGAAGTATATCTTAGAAAAGAAAATTATTCTTCAATGTAATCCAAAGGGTTAAATTAGCCTTATCAATTCCTCAAGTAATCCCTTTTTTTCTACTAGCCATATTGTCGGGTTAGTATGTAAAGTTAACTTATGATAACCTTTTCATAGAAAAAATTATGGAAAGGCCTATTTTTCATTTAATGACATCATTCTACTCCAAAATTAAAATAAGGTGAGATATTATGAAGTTGTTGAAATAAATTGAAAGATTAGAGGGATAATTTGAAGCTGAAAATTTTGGTGTTTTTCCTCTTAGTTAGTCCCCAAATACATTGGATTTTAACCCATTAATTATGAACTAGAAGTCCCCATAAGTTTGAGAAATAATCTTAAAATATGCTTAATGGAGGATGATTACAGAAGAGGATAACATTAGATTAGGAATCATTTTATGAATCAATAGATATATGAATTTTTTTTATAGCAAAGGGAGTTAAAAATTAAGGATCCACATTTTCCATTAAAATTACCAATATGTGACATCTAATGTTTTGTGGCAAAACTACATGTTAGTTCATCCACAGTATAAATATATTTCGAAAGAAGATACGTAAGATGTTGTCATTGACTTGATATATTATACAAAAAAGAATACTCCCAAAACATGATTCATCATCAATAAATTAATGCTTTTAACACCTCTTTTAGATTTAGGCAAGTAGGGTTCTTCTCATTCCATTAAGGTAGTCAATTATGTTAGGCTCTCTGAAACCATTCTAAAGAAAAAAATCATGATTATTTATTATCATATACATTTTGAAAGTAATTAATTAAATAATCTATTTTTAATACTGTATTTAAACTATTATTAAAACATAATTTTATTATATTACATATAATGATTTTTTATTAAACATACATATTATATTTTCCTCTAAATTTTATTTGTTTTTTAATTGTATACCTTGCTAGTTCCCAATTGTACACCTATTTCACTCGACCTTGCACACTTGAAAAAAATGGAAAGCAAAGATTAGAAACCTACTAGTATGTCACTGTAGTCAGGGAAGGGTTTGGCATCAAGAATGGACAAAATACAAAAAATGACTGATATGCACTGATAGAGGGTATAGCCAGCTCCTTGCTACTTTTGGCTCTACTTGAACCAAGGTAAGAAGACCTAAGGGGTATTTTTCTCACATGGACTAATTCTACAATTCAACATCCATGGGGATTTTTGGCACAAAGAGACACAAATATGATTAGAGCACAGCCAAACTTGTTCACTCTACCTGAGAAGGGTTGTCACATAGAATGAATAAATGCAATAAGTCACATACAAGCTACTGAAGATAGATGGGAAAGTTATTGCAATCTTAATTCTAAATATTTTTCAACAATATGGGGAAGAGTTGAAGACTTCAATGCTAGTCTTTAAATCACAAAATGCAAACAAATGTTCTATAGGCAAGATTTAATGCATCTTCAAGGCAAATAACACTTATATTATGCAAAAGGTGTATTATTTTCAAGATAGGATAGGGTAAGATATAATTATAGTTATAGAAAAGAGGGTGGTGTAATGGTGATTTTCAAACAGTAGGAATTATTTCAACATTCATGACATCACTTATTACGTAGATGCAGAAGACTAAAATGCAAGCTAGTGGGAACTACTAGGAGTGATTTACAGTTACTAATGCCAATGAAGTGTAAATACCAAAAATATTCCTAAAACCCTAGAGCATACACTGAAACTAAAATTTTAAATACTTTTACCTATTGAATCCACAAACCCAGGGTTCCCTTAAAAGGTATTAAATAACATATTTCCAAATATTAATGTAGAAAAGGATTTATAACCTAGATCTATGCTCAAAATGACTACTAGTGGTGACCACAAACCCAAATATCCATTCAATATAAATTGTGAAAAAAACTATTGTATTTCATCAACAAGAAAGAGTAAAAACCATAGGTATTTTCAATTATCTTGAAAAGAAATGTTACATACATCAATGTTATAAAATGCTACCATGGGGACAAGAATGGTGGATTTGTTCCATGTTGGATAGGGGACACATATAAACATGCAATTAGAGCTTGCTAATGGTTTTATAGCTGAAACCGCCTTAGCAAGAGAGACAAAATGCACATAACAATGATCCCAAAATTTGGAAGAGCCTATACTTAGGAAAAATAAAGACCAACAACAACCAAGACTTGAGGAGAAGCTCCCTATTTATACATTTTTACACCCATTTGGAAATATGATAATGGGGGTTACATTTTTCACACTTTAAATATTATATTAAACACCCCCAAGTCCTACCAAGATGCTCCCAGCTAGAAAAAATTCTTTGCCACACCTAAAATATTCATGTACTTGCAAGAAGTAATGATGAACATTTTCAATAAACTTTTGCTCTCCTTGGCTAGAAATTCATTTTGATTGAGATGGAAAGAGAATATTCATGGTGGAGGTGAAACAAACTTTTTCCTCTTTTACAGCTACCTAGAGATGCCTCTTGAACATTTTCTTGCATAGCTGAAAACTTATTGGATAACTACCCTTCCTCATATGCACACTATAAAATAACCTACTCTTACAATGATGGCATGGGAATAATCCATGGCCATTTGAATGATCATCCTCCAATGGCCCACCTTGGATTAGTATACTTGCAATTTCTCTCCCATAGAGGAGCTTCAACAAGCATAACATGAGAAAATGAAATACTTATGTCATTTTTACCTTTTTGCTTTTTGGCTCTAACTTGTTTTTCAACACTCTTGTTATCTCCACATTTGCTTTTTTTAAATTTGATTCTTAGGGGTTCTCCACATTTTTAATGCATAAATGCATTATTTTTCACTGTTTGGCCTTTTAGGGAAATTCTAGTCACTTTTGAAAATTTGTAATTTTCCTTTATTTTGGTAAAATCTGGGTCCCATTTAAAATTTAACAATTCCTTTGTAATGGATAAATCAGAGCTCAACAATAGTTTTATAATTTGAAAATTACAGAATTACAGAATTATAATTCATAGTTGGTTTTCTATTGAGAAGCTCCCTTAGTGAAATGGGAATTCCAATTTTAACTTGTAAATTTTCAAAATTGGAAATTATAGTTGGAATTTTGGGCTCCCTCAACATCTCTCTGAAGCTCCCCTTTAGTTGACTTTTCTCCTCTATCTTTGACTAGTAAATTTGAGAGAGTTAACCATAATTTACAACTGTGTTTTGGAGACTTCCATTTTTCAAATTACCTTTCCCAATAATATTTCCCCAAGGAGTTAAGGGGCCTCGTCTATAATTTTTTAAAAATTTGCAAATTTTTGGATTTTTTAATTTTTTACCCTTCTCCAGCAAAGCATTCTATGCAAGATTTTCACAGAAACATAGCCCTTCTCTGTATGATTCCTTCAAATTAAAAATACATCTTCCTTACACAATGCATTTGAATCTACAACTTTCACCAATGAAAATATTCATTGCCCTATAGGCTTTGTTGTTGGTTTCAGTGTGCCACCACTTTACATGTTGTTGGACACTACAACCATGTTCTTCCTAATCCAAGACATCTAATTCTTGATTTTAGACTTGATGATATCTCATTATTATCAAACATGTATGTTACTTTTTAGGGTATTTCTTCTCAAATCTATCATGTGGATTGAGCTTCTGAATAACCAAATGGTCAAGTACCATCTTTTGATTAGCCCATTATATATACAAAACCTAATATTTGGAGACCATTTTGATTTAAAACCTTTCAAAATTTATAGTGAACATCAAAGTACTCTATTCACTTAAATATATACCATTCCCATTTACCCTATGAACAATGCACATTATTCAAAATCATCATAAATATTTAGAAAACTTGTGTTACAAAGCATGAATCCATCAAATTGAAAATCATTGTAAATGGTCTTAAAGGTCATTGCTTGAATGGGAAGCAATGATTAGATCCCCTTAGATTTCACCCATATTCCTTGAGTGGGTTACCAAATTTCACCTTCAATAAAATATGTCATCTTTGTACCAGTATGAGAAAAACTTCCCAACCAAATGAAGGCTTTCACGCATATTTACAATTCATAACCTTCTCATTTGCATCTTCTACTATGGGGACCTATTCTATAGAGCTACATTTGGTGCATTCTTACAAATTAGAATTTTTTTTTCAACTTTTCACCCCTTATCAAATGTTCATTGAGTCCTAAAATCTTCTATCATACATCTAGTGGATTTCATAGACATTTTCATTACGAATTTAGCTGTAAATAAAGACAACGAAGGTTTTGATGGTGTCTAGGATAAAATAAGGGTTGTAGTTTTAGCTTTCATACACCATGGTTAGGATTCAAATGCATTATGTGCATATATAGGTTCTATAGAACCAAACATGAAACAAATAACAAAAAACCTTGGGTAATTGATAAACCAAACACTTATTGACCACGTATTCCTTTTGAATATTAAATTTTATTTTAAAATCTATGGGTCTTCTTAGAGGTTGGTCAAATCACAATCAGAAATTTATTTTCTACCAAACTACTCTCTCTCCATGGGATCTTGAAGTACACACGCAATTTGCACATTGTCAAATTACTAATTGTAGCCCATCCTCCCTTTTCCATCGATTATCACTCTTCTTCCTTCTATAGGATCTAGAAGTACAAAAGTGAATTGCAATTTAGTAATTACATTTGGGCATGTGATTCTCCACCATATTTCTATCATGGACATCCACCCCCTAAATATAATTAAATTTTAGGCTCCAAATCTCCATCAGAACTATGTGGCATCATTTGTAATTTTTTCCAAGTCAACTTTTTACTCATTAGGGAATTCTTTACCATACACCACACTCTTCCATTGTAGTCACACATCACTTTTTATAAAGTTGAGTGTTTTTTTATAATTGTCACATGGACAAGTTTGGTTGTGACAAATTTTTCATTAGCTAAGTGTTAAAAGCATGTCCACGTAGGTAGGATACTCATAACATGGTCTAAAAAATTTTGTTGCATTTTCGTCTTAATGTCATGTAGGCCTGAAGACATTCACATGGGATATGTAGTTGTATGTTTATAACCCCTATTACACTTTTATCTTTATGCCACATATAATTGAATACTTTCACACTAACATATACAATTGGTGCAAATCTGAGCACAAACATTGGCTCTTGCTCGGGGATGTACACCCCCTATGGTTATGCAAAGAATTCCAAAACATAAGACCATGTGCCAATGCATTGGGTAAGAAAATCAACCCTTCAATAATTTCATAGCAAATAGACACCATGAAGTCTCAATAAAACAAGGTAGACTAAAAAAATAGATTAGGAGGATCTGAAAACGAACACATGAAAATAAACATGAAATGAACTATACAAATAAGACCCCAAAGAGAGGGGAAACAAAGCAACAAAGAAATAAAACTATATATTATATAATTATATTCATGGGTTCAGTTGAGGAAATGTTTTAGATATTTTTCATTAATTGGTGGATCTGGTATTTTTTCATCCCTTAATCTCATGAACTCTTCCAACAACTTAGTGGCCAAGATGAAGTTAACCAATCTATGCACATGCCTGAAGGTTTTGTTGTTAGGCTATGATAGGATGGCATTTTGAAGCAAATCCTTCATGTTTAATCTCAAATCTAGATATGACCAAGCCAAGAGATTTTCGTATGTTTTCAGTAGATGTAAATAAACTTATTTCTTGGTTGAAATTAGGTGAGTACTATGTATGTGTGCCTCATGATCAACAATGTTATTCATGCACTCAAAGTACTACTTGAAAGAAAAATAAAAAATATTCATCGTTAGGAGCATAAACAATAAACCCAACTTCATTGAATGACATTATCCAAATAGCACCTTTGTTATCAAACTTAGCATCAAGAAGAGTTGGTTGCTAAAAAACATCCATATTCCCAATGAAGTTACCCAATTCCACATCCATGTCCAACACATTGTTTAGATCATAATTTGGATCTTTAATTACATCATGATTGGGTAATTCATCTGCTTATGTCATATTATCATCACAATCAAATACATACATTAGGACACATACTTTCTTAATCGCACTCCAAAATTGATCAGTAGTAGTAGTACTCCTCATTTACATGGAGGCAAAAAACTTACTTTGGGGGACTTGATAATCCACCATAAAAATATTATTATCATCATCAAATGCAGATTCACGATCATCCACATCTTCATCTCTTAGTTGAATAGTATCACATGAGGGATGTGTAAGGAAGAACTTATCACACCAATAAATGTCAAAATCACAATTTACAACATTCAATTTAGCATGAAATAGATGAAACAATTATTTTTTAACCCCTCTATAATGACATATGTCATAATGTGTGGGCCTATTTTTTGCTTAATCAGGATATAGATCCCTATCCTGATTTGTAGACCCATGAGGGATCCGCTTCTAAACACTAGCTAGCTTGTAGGACATATCTTTGATAGTGGAGACCATGTTTTTAATAGTTGGCATTCTTAGTGGACTTTGTTTTTTTTTATTTACCAATTTTACATTAGATCGCTTGTTCATGGGATTTCCCACAACCTTTATTTTATTATCAATTTGGATGCCCATATTAAATTCAAACCTCAAGTTAGTGGGAGCCTTGTCCTTCAAGTAGTATGCAACCTTCATATCAAATGCATCGTAATATTTAATCAAGCACATTGTATTACTAGGCCTTATATTTTTGGGCAGTTGTATCATGGTCTTCTTGAAGCTTGTATTGAAGTCCTAGACACACTCATTGGGGTTTTTCTTGATTTTTTCAGACTCTGCCAAAAGAAACCTTGGATTAATTCTATCACCATACTAGATTCTAAAAACAGTCTTCATTTCTTCCCAAAAATCAATGCATCCATAAGGAAGGGAATTGAACCATTCACGAGCATCTTCTTCTAACATCTGTATGAATAAATTAATGCACACATCATAATGATCAACCTCATAATATTCAATGATATTATGAAAATCCCTCAAGTGTTGATCACCACTCACTGCATTGTTCCCTTTAAACTTTGGAAGGTGGTTCCTTACTTTATTTAGGACTTCATTGGGGTAACCTTCCATTTCATCATAAAATTAAGGTTTGAATATAGGAATTGTAAATGCAGGATGCTCATTATCATCTTGATCCGTATGCTTCATGATTGGTTCAATCGCAGATTCATAAATAAATGGCAAAGGGATGTGAGGCGATGAGTGAGGTAGACATGGTGAATCAAACTTAGGAGGGGATTCAACTAGTTGAGAAGTAGTTGGATAATAAATTGGACTATATGGTTTTGAATCACTAGGAGAGATATTACAATCATCAAAAATAGGAATTTTCACAAAAAGTTTAGGATTACCAGAATCTTGACAACCCAAAGACTATATTGCATCTAAACATTGCTCTTCAACAAGCCTCTAAACTTGTCTCTTTATTTATTGATGAACACTTAAGGGTGAGACAAGTTTCTTTGATGAGTTACCTTTGATGGATGACCTCAATCCTTCCATCTTTGTAAGAAAAAGAATCCTCAAAGCTGAATATATTCAAAGTAGGCACTAATCTTTCTTTGAAACCATATGATGTTTTGAAGTCACCACTAGAAGCAAACTTCTATAATATAGCCATTTACAAACTTACATTAATACATACTAAAACTATATCTTGTTGAAATTAGTGATGATATATGAAATCAAAGACAATGAAACATTCAAATTCATGTTCAACAAGGGAAAACCACCTCAAAATATGAAAAATTCATAACTCTTTCTAACAAATTCAATAGATGTCAAATATCAAGTCTTTTAATTCCTTACACGTCTGTAGTGGAGTGTTGTAGTGTTGATGACAAAGATAATAAACATGATCAAATAACCTTAAATGTCAAACTCATGAGATAACCTAAATAAACAATGTCTAAAAATGTAGGTAAGATTATATTAGTAAATATTCCATACCAGAGAACTTTTCAAACCTGATTTAATAATTAGGTCTTCACAAGAGTCCTCAGTAAAATAGGTGACAAGAATTATCCCTGACAACAACACCAGATGAGTGTTGGTTCCTAGTTATATACCTCTTTTGCTCAGACTTACACACTTGAATAAAATGGTAAACAAAGATGAAAAACCTGCTAGTTTATTATTGTAGATAGAACACAAAAAATGACTGAGAAGCACTGATAGAGGGTATAGTCAAATCCCTGCTACGTCTAACTCTACTTGAACCAAGGTGATAGGTCTTTAGGGATAGATTTTTCATATGGAGTGATTTTTCAATTCAACCTCCATGGGGATTTTTACCAGAAAAAGACACAAATATGACCACGACATAACCAAACTTGTTTACTCGACCTGATAAGGGTTATCAGATGGAATGATTAAATACACTAAGTCACATACAAGCTAATGAGGATAGATGGGGAAGTGATTGTAACCTTCATTCTAAGAAAATTTAAACAAGGGGATAAATGGAAGACTGCAATGCTATTCTCTAAAGCACAAAATATAGACACATATTATATAGGGAATATTTTATGCATCTACAAGTCAAATAACACTTATATTATGCAAAGGTTATATTATTTATAGGGTAGGACATGATAAGATAGGATGATAGTTTTAAAAAAGAGGGTGGTGTGCTGGAGATTTTCAAACAACGGGGATTCTTTAACATCCATGACATCACTTATTACAAATATGTATAAGACTAAAATAAAAGTGAGTGGGAACTACCAGAAGTGATTTGCAGTTATTGGTACCAATGAAATTCAAATACCTAGAATATTCTTTAAACCATAGAACATACACTACATTTAAAATTTCAAATACTTTTTCCTATTAAATCCACAAACCCAAGGTGCCCTTAAAAGGTATTCAATAACATATTTCTAAATATAACTATAGAAAGGGATTTATAACCTAGATTTATGCCCAAAATGACAACTAGTAGTGAACACAAACCCAAATATCCAATCATCATAACTTGTAAAACACATTATTGTATTTCATCAACAATAAAGAGTAAGAATCATAGGTATTTTCCATTATCTTGAAAATAAATCCTCCACACATCAATGTTTCAAAATGCTACCATGGGGACAAGCATGGTGGATTTGCTCCATGTTAGATATGGAAGTCATATAACCATGCTCTCAGAGATTTTTAATCATTGTATAGTTGTAACCATCTTAGCAATAGAAAAAAAATTCATATAACATTGATCCCAAAATTTGGAAGAGTCTATACTTAGGAAAAACAAAGACCAACAACAACCTAGATTAAAGGAGAAACCCTCTTTTTACATAATTTTTACACCCATTTCAAAAGCTAGGAATGGGGTTACATTTTAATAAAAATTAAAAAAATGAAATCAACACCTATAAGTCCTACCAAGATTATCTGAGATGTAGAAATCCTTTCCCACACCTGAAATCTTCATGTATTTACAAGAAAAATGATTCCTCTAATTGCCTCTAGAAGTAATGATGAATATTGGCAACAACCCTTTATTCTCCGTAGCTATAAATTAATTTTGATTGAGATTGAAAGAGAATATTCATGTAGAAGGCCAAAAAAACATTGTCCTTTTGTGTAATTTCCTGGAGATGCCCCTTGACCAATTGTTTGCACAACGGAAACCTTTTTGGACAGCTACCCTTCCTCATATGCATGCCATAGAATAACCTACCCTTGAAATTATGGCATGAGAATATTCTATATCCATGGCCATTTGAATGATCTTCCTCCAATGGCCCACCTTGGATTTGAAGACCTATAATTTACTTCCCCATAAAAGAGATTAAACAAAAAAAACATGATAAAATGTAATACTTATGCTAGTTTTACCTTTTTAATTTTTTTCTCTAACTTGTTTTTCAACACTTTTGATTTTTCCACCTTTGCATTTTAAAAATTTTCTTTTTAGGGTTTCTCCACTTTTTTTAATGCATTAATGTATTATTTTTCACTTTTTGACCTTTTAAGGAAATTCTGGTCACTTTTACAAATTTGCAATTTTCTTTTATTTTGGGGAATTCTGGGTCCCATTTGTAATTTTACAATTCTTTTATATTGACAAAATATGGAGCTCTATAGAAGTTTTATAATTTTCAAATTTGAAAATTGCAAATTATAGAATTATAATTCATAGTTGGAGTTCCCTTGAGAAGTTCCCTTAGGAAAATGGGAACTCCAATTGCAGTTTACAATTTGTAAAATTATAAAATTATAAAATTATAAATTATAAATGGAGTTATATATTCCTTCAAATGTTACTTTTAGGGAATTCAAAACTCCAACTACACTTTACAATTTTGAAAAATTACAAATTGTAGTTGGGGTTCCCATTTCCTTTAAAAGTTTGTTGTATGGAATTAATAACTCCAATTGCAAATTATAATTTTATAAAATATCAAAATTACAATTGGCTATAGAATTTCCACCTTGCATTAAGGCCACATGTTGACCAACATTGACTAGGGGGTTTGGGAGTCCTGGGCGAAATTTACAATTTACACAAGTGTAAAATTAGAAAATTACATTTCTTCTCAACATCTCCCTGGAGCTCCTCTTGAGTTGACTTTTCTCCTCTGTCTTTGAATGCTAGATTTGGTGGAGTTGACCATAATTTTTAATTGCATTTTGCAAACTAGCATTTTTAAAATTGATTTTATAACTAAGATTTCAACATGTAGTTTGGGGGCCTCGTCTACAATTTTTTAAAAATTTGCATTTTTTTTATTTCTCAATTTTTCACCCAACTCCATTCGTGCTGGAGGGAAGCATTTTGTAGAAGATTTTTATAGAAACATATCCATGATCTATATGATGCCTCCAAATCAAAAAATCCCTCTTGCTTTCATAATGCATTTTAATCTACAACATTCACCAATGAAAACCTTCATTGCCTTATATGCATTGTTATTGGTTTGAGTGCGCCACCACTTTACATGCTACTAGACACTACAACCATGTTATTCCTAATCCAAGAGATCCAATTATTGATTTGAAACTTGATGATAGCTCATTCTTATCAAACATGGATGTTCCCTTCTAGTATCTTTCTTATCTAATCTACCATGTGCATTGAGCTTCTGATTAGCCCATTAAATATGAAAAACCTAAAATTTGGAGACCAATTTGATTTAAAATCTATCAAAATATGTAGTCAACATAAAGGTATTATGTTTACTTAAATATATACCATTCTCATTTACAATGTGAACAGTGCATGTGGTTTCAAAATCATCATCAATATTTATAAAACTTGTGTTGCAAAGCTCAAACCCATCAAATTGAAAACCCTTTTAAATGGTCTCAGATATCATTCTTTGAATGGGAATAAATGTTTTTATCCCATTATATTTCACCCATAATCTTTGAGTGGGTTGCTATATTTTGCCTTCAACAAAATATACCATCTTTGTGCTAGTAGGAGAAAAACTTCCCAAGCAAATAAAGGCTAGTTCTTACATTCAGACTTGTTGGTCACTCATTCTTATCAAACATGGATGTTGCATTTTGTGGTCTTTATTCTCTAATATATCATGTGCATTAAGCTTATAAATAACCAAATTATCAAGAACCATCTTTGAATTAGCCCATTATATATCTAAACCCTAATTTTTGGAGACCAGTTTCATTTAAAAGCTTTCAAAATATGCAATGAACATTAAGGAACTCTATTCACTCAAATATTTACCATTCCTATTTACCCTATGAAAAATGCACATGGTTTCAAAATCATTATTAATATTTATAAAACATACATTACAAATCTTGAACCCATCAAATTGAAAACCCTTGTAAATGGTCTCAATGATTACTATTTGAATGGAAAGAAATTGTTATATCCCCTTATATTCTACCCATCTTCCCTATGTGGGTTGCTAGATTCACCTTCAAAAAAATATGATATCTTTGTGCTAGCATGAGAAAAAATTACCAAGAACATAATATCTTTCACACATATTTAATTTTCAGAACCTTCTCATTCACATCTACCATGGCGACTTATTCTATATTGTTATATTTTGTGTGTTCTTCTCTTATAAATTTATTCACAAATCACATTCTTTTCATTAAAGTAGATTTTTTTTGAACTTTGGACTCCTCATTAAATGTTTGTTGAGTCCTAAAAGATTCTTTCATACCTTAGTGGATTTCATAGACATTTTCCTTGCAGATTCAACTGTAAATAAAGACAACAAAGATATCGATGGTCTCTAGGATAAAGGAAGTGTCACAAATTTATATTTCATATGCCATTTATAGGATTATAATGTATATTATGTAGATCCAGGTGATATAGAACCAAACATGAACCAAATAATAGAAAACCTTAGGCATTTGATAAACCAAAAACTTATCAACAATGTATTCCTCTTAAAAATTGAATTTTATTTTGAAATCCATGGGTATTCTTGGAGTATATTAAAATTATAGTCAACATGTTCATTTTCATGAAGCTAATTCTCTCTTCAAGTGATTTAGAAGTGCACACATAATTTCTACTTTTTCAAATTGAAAATTACACTTCATGTTCCCTTTTCTACCAACTACCATTCTTCTCCCTTCTAGGGGATCTAGAAGTGTAGAAGAAAATTTTAATTTGACAATTGAATTTTGGCATGTGCTTCTCCACCATAATTATCTGGTGGATTTCTACGCCCTTAACACAATTGCATTTCAAGCTCCAAATATCTAGCAAAACTAAGTGGCATCATTTGAAATTTTGCCCTAGTCAACTTTGTAGTCAATGGGGAGTTATCCACGATACACCACACTCTTCCTTTGTAGCCGCACATTATTGTTTATAAATTTGAGTGTTTTGTTTATAATATCCATGTGGGCAAGTTTGGCTATGTCAAATGATACTAATGAACCTGAAAACTAACAAGAACAAGAAAGTTACCAATAGGCTAAGATCTTTTTTAATATAAAGAATTGATTTATATTGATTTATTAAAATAATAACAAAACTAAACCATGACTAAATAAGCCTAAACTAGTAAATTAGAGTCTACATGCAAAATTTGAAAAAATTAAAATCTAAAAAAAATATCTATTTTTAGCAGCCACTATTTATAGTAAGTTTCGCATGGAATATCATGTGGATCTAAAAATTTCATAAAATAATAAAAATAATAAAATTATCCTATGGAATTAAATTCAACTGAATTGGAATTTTGTTTCTATAAATATATAATTTCTAAAAATAAAAAATTCTTGAGAAAATCATTAAACATTAAATTCATAACCTCAAATGATCACATTTGGCCTCCAAAAATATCAAAATCAAATATAACTAGATAGAGCTACTTAGATAAGAATCAAACTTTTATATACAGTCGATTTGGCATGTGGAAGATCTCAAACAGAGTTACAAGTCAAATGTTATGGCCTCCAAAAGGTTGGCCTAATTTTTCTACATCATCCTCCTCTTGTTAAAAACAACACAACTCCTACAAGTTGACTTGATTGTACTATTAGCAATTTTCCAAGTAAGTATTCTTCAGCTCTGATTATAGAATCTAAATGTTGTGTTCTTACTACAATTCTTCCCATTACACCAAATACCTATTATAATTCCCATGCCTTGTGTTCACTATCTTCATATCCAAAACATGCACTATTTTTTCTTTCTTCTTCTTTGGATCTTGCTGCTTCCAATTTACTTCTTCATATTCATAATATTTACCATCTCCATAGAATTAATATAAATATAAAACATTTAATACTATAAATATATCTAAATTATATTGTAAACTCACCTCATGCATTATCATTGATTTTCCTCACAATCCTACATGTCCCAATTTTCTTGTACTTCAATTTATTATACGTGCCTTTAGGAAATATTTATTTCCTCAAGTAAACAATTACAAACTCTCCTTCTTCAAATACCATCTTCTACTGCTTTATATTTATTATTACTTTCTTACAACTTTATTATTTCTCCTTACAACTATTGCATATGCTCTCTAAACGATTCTGCATCATCACTAATTCGATCCACAATTAACAATTGTACCAAATATAAAATACCCATAGTATTTCTTCCATAAAATTTTTGAAGATGTGACTTTCTTGTTGATCTATTCATTAAACTGTTATATGCAAACTTAGTTTGTGGTAAAGCCAAGTCCCATTGCTTTGGATTATTTCCCACTATGCATCTCAATAAATTTCCCAATCTCTTATTCACAAATTTTGTTTGTCCATTTATTTGTGTGTGATATGCACAAATGAATTATATCTTAGTACCCATCTTCTTCTATAAATTCATCCAAAAATGATTTACAAATTTTGTGTCCTTATCTAAAGTAATAGTTTTTAGAACACCATGCAATTGCACAATATCCATAAAAAATAATTCTAAAATTCTAGTGGCATCATTGTTTTTATTACATGTAATGAAATGAGCCATTTTATAAAATATGTCTACAATAATAAAAATTGAATCATTACCTCTCTGTGTATTTGGAAATCCCAACACAAAATCCATACTCAAATCTATCCATGGTTCTCTTAGCACTAGTATTGACATGTATAGTCCAATATTGTGTGCATGTCCTTTAGCCACTTGGCATATTTTGTACCTTGGAACATTCCTTGTCACATCTCTCTTTGTCTTTAGCCAAAAATACTTTTCCTTCGCCAAAGCTATTGTCTTCATCTTATCAAAATGTCTAGCCAAACCACCACTATGTAATTCTCTTATTATATTGTCTCATAGAGACGCAATTGAAAATACATAATTATTTCCCTTTAAAGATGTAACCTTATTTTATAAGATACTCATCATGAATAGCATATGTCCCACCTGTTAATGGATTTTATACTACTCAACTACCTTGTTAAACTATGGATCAATATCATATAATTCTTTAATAGCTTCAAATCCAACTACTTCACTCACCATAGAAGTTAATAACGCTACCCTCCTACTCAATACATTATCTACCTAATGTTATTTTCCTAATTTATGATTCAACAAAAAGTATACCCCCACAAGAAAGAAACCCACTTTGCATGCCTACTATTCAACTTCTTTAGTGTATTCACATACTTCAAAGCCTCATGATCTCTAAATAGTATAAACTTCTTAGGCACTAGATAATGCCTCTAATGTCTTAATTCTTGTACAATTGCATAAAGTTCGACATCATTAGTAGAAGATTTTGCTCTTACCTCATTCAATTTCTCACTAAAATATGCTATTGGTTTTCCTTCTTGACTTATCACAACACCAATTCCCACAAATGAAGCATGATAATCAACGTCAAACACTTTTCTAACATTTGGTAATGCTAAAATTGATCTTTCTATAATCTTCTTCAAAAATTCAAATCTTTATGTGTCTACTCTCATCCATACAAATTCTTTCCCTCTCATGTTATCTGTTATTGGTGCCACAATACTACTAAATTTTTTAATAAACTTTTTATAATTGTAATAGTTTTTAGAATAGACCACTCAACAATTTATTTTATCTTTTCTTCATCCATTTTCACACCGTCTACTAAAACTAAAAATCCCAAAAATACCAAATTATTCTAGATAAATGTGCACTTCTTCAGATTTGCATACAACTTTTTGTTTCTTAACAAATACATTATTATTCTAAAATGTTGTAAGTGCTCTTCTTTAGTCTTAGTGAATATCAAAATATCATCAAAACAAACAACCAAAAACTTACCAATATATTCTTGTATCACTGTATTCATCACCCTCATAAATTTGCTAGGTGTATTAGATAATCTGAATGGCATCGCCATCCACTCATATAAGCCATCCCTAGTCTTGAATGTAGTTTTACACTCATCTCATTCATGAATTTGATTATGATAATAACCACTCCTTAGCTCAATCTTGGTAAAATATTTTACTCCTACAAGCACATCCATCATATCATTTAAATGAGGTATAAGAAACCTATAATTTATTATAATTTTATTAATTTCTCTAGTATCTACACACATTCTCCATCCTCCATCTCTGTTTGGAGTTAGCAACATCAGTTTTGCATATGGACTCATACTCTCCCTTATCACTTTCTTCCTTATCAATTCAGTAACCTATTAATTTAATTCTACATGTTTTATTCGACTCATCTTATAAACTACTTGATTGCGTAGATCTAATCCTACAATCAAATCAATTGGATGTTGAATATCTCTCTTTAGTGGTAAACCATTTAGTAAATCATCATGCATAACATCTACATATTATTTAAATAGTCATGCTAATTTTGTTGGTATTGACACCACTTTTTTTTCTTCATTCTTTGCTACTAGTGCATAATAGAAACTGACTACCTTCATATCTTGGATAAATTCTTTAGTACAGAGCATGCTTTCTATCTTCTCTTCATCTTTAAGAGGTAACAAAACTAACTTTGTACCACCTTTCTAAATAGTGTATGTGTTCTTTGCTCCATCATGAACTACTTTCCTATTAAATTGCCACGGCCTCTCCAATAACACACGACATGCATCCATTGAAATAACATCACACCATATTTTGCCATTATATTTTTTCATATAGAAAACTTGATTAAACATCTTTTATCTACTGTAACCTCATTCTCTTTCTTAAACCATGAAATCTGATAAGGGTTATGATGCTTTTCACATTACAAATTTAGTTTCTCAGTGATTTCTTTAGAAACCATATTTTCACAACTAGTGACGTCTATAATTACTTTGCATATGTTTCCACCCAAAGTACATCTTGTTCAAAAAATATTTGATCGCACTCGTGCATCACCACCTTCTTTATTTTGCACTTGTTCTTTCCTTAGAGTGATCATGGTTCTTGTCAACATGAGATTCTCTCCAACATCTGCTAGTGTAACTTCAATATTCTACTTTACTCTTGGGTGATCTTCTTGTCTTCTTTCTTGATCTTGATAGTTTGGACACTCAAATGCTCTGTGCCCTTCTTCTCCACATCTATAATAGACATAAGATCTACATTGATTTAGAAACCATCCTCTACCACCATCGTAACATCATCCTCTCTAAAATCCTCTTCCTCTCTGTTGGTATTGAAACCCTTGCCTTTTATCATGTTGTCTTTCTACATCAATTGACAATTCACCTTTATTGGCATTAAAGCCACCTATGGTGGTATTAAACCCACCTCATCCTATTATTAGAGGGGATCTACCTCTTCTTGGACTAGTAGATGTCCTTCTAGAATTCTATCATTTTTTTTATTCTACATTCAAAGCTAATTGATAACCCTCATCCATGTTAAATATGTTATGCATGCTTAATTCATATTGAATAGAAAATTTTAAACTATTCAAATACCTTGCATCCATCTTCTCTTTTATTTAATCATGCTCCACTCATATGGAGAGTTTATAAAATTGATTTGTATACTCTTGTATACTATGATCTTTTTACCTTAAATTTTAAAATCTTCTGTATAAATTTTGTCCATAATCCACATGAAGACTTGTTTCCCTAAACTTCTTCTACATCTTTTTCAATGAATTAATCTTCTCTTTACCTTTTCTCTATCTCTCTTTCTATAGGTGATCCCACCAAATCATTGCATGACCTTTCAATTTTGTACATGCAAACTTTACCTTCTTGTCTTCTCTCATAGTCTTCCACTAGAAGAACTTCTCCATGCTATTCATCCAAACTATCAAATCCTTTGATTTCAAACTACCTCCATAATCTAGAACATCAACCTTGATTCTATCATTTCTTTCTTCTAAAGTCCAAAACATCATCTCTTTCATTGATGGTAGTTTCTCTTTTTGTTCTTCTTGCTAAATGTTTTCATCATGATCTGTGTCTTCCTCATCATCAACTTGTATTCTTTTTTGATTGGTGATAACCTCTATTAATTGTTAAACTTACTTCTACAGATGTTGTATAGTCTAGTTCATCTACGTAACACCTTCTCATCCTCTCACCATTCTTTACTCTTCCAAGATTTGAACTTGCTTTGATACCAGATAATGAACCCAAAAACTAAGATCAAGAAAATTACTAATAGGCCAAGATCTTGAAATAATACTTATAATTGATTCATATTGATTTCTTGAAATAATTATAAACCCAAACCATGCTTAAATAACTCTAAACTCATAAATTAGATTCTACATTTAAAATTCAAAAAAAAATTAAAATCTAAAAAAAACATCTATTTTTAGCAGCCGCTATTAATAGTATGTTTCACATGTAAGTGTGCATGGCTTTAAAATTTTCTTAAAATAACCTAAATACTAAAATTATCCTATGGAATGAAATTCAACTGAAGTTGACTTCCATTTCTAAAAATATACAATCTCTATTAATATAAAATTCTTGAAAAAATAATTAAACATTAATTTCAGACCCTTAGATGATTATGTTTGGCCTTTAAAAAATATCGAAATCAAATCTAAGTAGATAATGCTGCTTAGGGCAGAATCAAACTTTTTGATACAGTCATTTTCATGCGTGGAAGAGCTCAAACAGAGTTACGAGTCAAAATTTATGGCCTCCGAAAGGTTGGCCTATTTTTTCTACATCCACTACATTTGCTGAGTGTTAAAACCATGTACATGTAGGCAGGGTACTCATAACGTGGTCTAAATTTTTTTTGGTTGCATGCTAGTCTTAATGCCACGTAGCCCAGAGGACCTTCACATGGGCTGCCCAGTTCTACTTTCAAAAACCCTGCTGTGTTTTTTGCTTTATGACTAGCGTTGAGGACCTCCATGCTGGGATATACACTTGGTGCAAATCCGAGCATCCACATACTTGATTGAATCCTTGAAATTACATGGAATATCGGCATATCTGTGCATATTTCATAAATAAATATATTGTAGATTTACAAAGTTGAGTAAGCATACATCTAAATTAGTGAACTCATTTGACTAAGCAATCACGAATAAGGGGTATTCATGCCATCAAAATCACCCTGACATGATCCTAGCCTTAACTGTTTGACTCTTCGTATCGAATATATAGAAAGATTTATACCTTAATAGATAGATATAAGCAACGATCATCTTTACTAGTTGGACTACAATCTTTTCGATTAAATATAAAATTCATTTTCCATACTTAATTTTTCTCACATGAGGTGAGAAATGTTTTAGATCGCAACCTTTCTAGGGTCATAATTAGTGTGCTCATTTACTAAGTAAAAGTCTCTGAAGGCCTAGAGTTACATTTGGTAATAAAAAAATTGATTTAAAAATTTATAAAAAAAATTGCGTCGAACTCAAATTTTATGGGCTTTCATGTATTCTAGTGCCATGAACTAATCCCTGACGTCTCACTCCCCATAAATGCCTAACCATTTAAATCAACGTCAGATTGAACTCATGAGTCGACTTGAGCAATTAAAAGTTAATGTGAGTGAGAAACAAGTTGTATTAGATTTAAAGTTCTGCAGGTTGTCAACCTGGAGAGGAAAAAGTCAGAATTAGCATAAAATTAAATGATGTTCTGTACGTTTGCTATTATGAGATTTTATGCTGACCAGTCTACATTCATTCTGCCTGGATAACACTAGAGTAAGTGTAAGTTTGACACATTACCAATGTTGACCGTTCGCATTCAACAACTCCTTTAAGATAAATTAATAGTCTCCACTTCGCAGTAGATATTTTACACTGGTAGATTATTATTCGAAGCAAGATTAAAATATTTGCGGATGAAAGAAAATATTTCACTTGGAATTGACGGATGTTCGAGAATTCTTTCATCTTTTTTTTTTTTGTTTTTTTTTTGAGTATCTCTTCATCTTGGATTGATCTATATATATATATATATATATAAACCAAAGAAAATGGAAAAATCTTTAAAAAAAAAAGAGCAGGGTTACCTGGGGCATACATTCCATTTGGAAATAATATTTTTTTGTGTATGTCGATGTTCTTTAAAGTTGTTAATATTTTTATAGCATACTCCTTTTAAACAGAGTATATATTATATTATATTTAATAAAATATTAGTATAATTTAAATTAACAAAATTTAATTGACCTTTGCTTGGTTTAGTAAAATATATCTGAACAGATGGGAATATATTGTTCATTTATTATTATGAGATTTAATGTGATTTCACGGTGAGCATCTCAAATTAATGTTGCTGCCCATGGCTTTGTATTTAATATCTCAATTTAATACAAAATATTTTACTGAACATTTTTTTATAATTTCTAATGTTTATAGGAAAACAATATTAATTTATATGTAATATTTATTTCAAAGAAAATCTGTTAAATCTAACACTCATTCTAACAGCCATTCTTTTCCCCATTTTTTTTCGCTTCACATTTTGATAAAGGTGAGGCTCAAAATCTTTTGTTCCTTCAAATTAACGAAGATTCTTATATTCTTGTTAAAAGGTTATTGTTCACTTTTGCAACAAAGGCGGAACAATAAAAATCTATTATTGCATACTCCAATTTATTGGTTTCCTTGGACAGTTAATGAGTTTCAGATTCCTGTTAACTTATTATTATCGTATCAACAATATCATGAAAGTGAGATGGAGAAGCCATTAACTGATTTAAAGATCTAAGTTTTACCAAAGTGGAAACTCACCATTTGGGGAAGACAAGGAAAATAAATGTGTTGAGGATTCACAATTTGCAGTGATAAACTGAAATAAGTGTTCAAATTGGTTTATTAATAATTTATGGTAACTCTCAGTTACGGAATTATATCAAGTTGGATTGGATTTGTGAGATTAAATTTTCTTCTTTTGCTTTTTTTTAAATTGTAGAGTAAAATAATATATATTATTTTGATTAATTATTCCAAAATTTTTTTTAAAAAAAAATAGTTATATATAAATAAGTTTACCATCGACCACTTTAATATATGATCAAAATAGAATCCACCACGAAGTAGCTTAATTATTTTTGAGCTGGATGAGGTGGTTTTTTTTTTCCGTCATAATAATATAATCAATAGTTCGTGTCCATGATGTACTTCAACAATTTCGAGACTTTTCTTTTTTTATTCTTTATAAATTGACAGTTCATAGTGAAAATGAATCATGCTCTACTCGTTAAGTTGCCCCTGTGGTTTGACAAATGTTGGTATCCCTTTTTTTCTTAAGCGGAATTAATTATAAAAGAAGTTTTATAAAAATGAAAATATTAATAAATTTATTTATATAATATATGTGTTAAAAGTATTTCACTTAATTACAATTTTATATATATTATTGTTATTATTATTTTTTAATTATTATTTTATTTTATTATGAACTGTTGGATGGGGAGGGTGAGCAGTATAATATCTTGTTTTTATATTTGAATTGAACTTTTATCTATTCATGCAATGCTGAAATATTAATCATTTATAATTATTAATAATATTTTTGATGATTTTATTTTATTATAGAAAAATCTTACTATTGTTTATTTAATTGTTGTTTTTATATAAAACAAAAATTACAAATTAAATAAATATAAGTATTTACAATTGAAATATTAAAATTAGATATAAGATGTTATGTAATGCAAACGAGTCTAAGTGTTATAAGTGAAAGTTAAATCAATGCAATGTGATTGATAGATAGGTTAAGAAATAATCACATCTTGGTTGTTTTATAGATATGAGTGTAATGTGAATATATTTATTTTACTTAACATGCTTTTGATTTTATGGATCTACATACTTCACTGACACAAACATGTACATTAATATGTTTGCTTTGTATAGCATAGTTGCTTCAGTGATGTACCCATGCCACCAATTGTAAATAAGTACTTGAAACATAGCCAAGACAATATTTTATTTTTTGAATTTAACAATAGTGAATCCACTTATTGATCTAGGAAGTACATAAATTTTCTTATCTTCAACCATTTCATTCTATCTTAAAAATTTTAAATGCATTCATATAAGCTCCCATTTTAAAGTGAGTAATGAAGATCTTATTGCTCAATCATTCATCTCAGGATGAGTATGTTAAAATAACTATATGTTAGGAAAGAAAATTAGTCTTCATGTGTTGTTATTAAAAACATATGTAATTGAACTTTTCCCATCAGATGCTAAAAAAAACTCAATAAAGTATGTTGTTATCTATACATACGAGACTTTTCTATTTAAAATAAATAAATAAATCTTATCATTTGAGTTTTATATTAGTATCTAGTCAAGCCATATTATATCTATTGGCAAGCTGAAAATGTTTTTCATTGATTTGAAACAGAGGTACAAGGAAATATATACACATAGTCAGACTTTCTGGAAACCATGCAATGCTGTAATAGTTTATAGAAAACTTCTAAAAATAATTTAATACCTATCTATCTAGCTGGAGAAATCTAGAGGGTTTGAGACTATGTTGTGCTGTCATTACCCCCTTATTACATTATTATTAAAAATATACGCCCTAAACATTTCAAATTTTACCTTCCCAAGAGATTTGGTAAGGATATCTGCTATTTGTGCATATGTAAGACAGTACTGGAGTTATATATGATGATTTCAAATTTGTTCTGAATGTAGTTACATTCTACCTCTGTGTGTTTAGTCCTTTCATGATAAACAAGATTTTTAACAAGTTTTAATACACCTTGATTGTAACAGTGAATGATGGGTGATTTCTTTTCTTCGTAGTCTATATCTGCTAGTATGCGATGTAACCATATTGCTTTGCACACAGCTCCACATGCAGTGCAATATTATAATTCAATAGATAAAATTTCAATAACTATTTACTTCTTACTAATCCACAATATTGGTCTAGATCTAAGATAAAATATGTATCCTGATGTTGACTTTCTATCATCAATAGATCCAATTTAGTCCAAGTCTGTATATCCCTATAAGAAAAATTTAGTATTCTTATTATACTCCAGACTATACTCAAGTGTACCTCAAACATATCTTAAAACATGCTTTGCTGCTATCTAGTGAGATTTCATTGGTTCCTGCATAAATCTAGAGAGATAACTCACAATAAAACAAATATCTGGTCTGGTGTAGGTCAAGTAGATGAGACTCCCAATGAGCTATCTAGATAGAGTTTCATCTACTTGAGGTGAATCCTAAAATTGAGAAAGTTGTAAGCCTTTCTCCATCGATGTTGAAAGTGGCTTACAATTTGACATTCCATGTTTTTCTAGGAGTGTCTTGGCATATTTGATCTGGGAGATAAAAATGTGATTCTATTTCTACCATATTTCTAAGCCAAGACAATAGTGTAGTAGCCCAAAATCAGTCATGTCAAAGGATGTTTTGAGATCATTCTTCACAATATTAACATGTTCTTTTGAACTTCCTATTATCACAAGATCATATACATACAGAACAAGAATGATGATTTTTATTCCAACCTTATTTATATACAAGTTAAAATCTGAGGGGATACGAATAAAACTATGCTATAAAATGTGACCATCTATTTTGGTGTACCATGCCCTACGAGCTTGTTTTAGTCCATAAAGTGATTTGATGAGATGACATACCTTTTTAGGATGTTTTTATATCAAAAAATACTTTTGATTGGGTCATGTATACTTATTTCAAATAAAGATTAAGAAAAGCACTTTTGACATCCATCTGTTGAATTCACCATCCATTCTATGTTACGAGTGCGCAAACAACTCTAATGGTCTTGATATTTGTAGTGGGTTTAAAGGTTTATTCATAGGTAATGCCATCTTTATGAGCATATTCCATTGCTACTAGCCATCATTTATGTTTATCGATAGATCCATTTTCCTTGTATTTTGTCTTGAAAACCCATTTGTAGGCTATGGTTTTCTTACCTATTGACACATCAACCAATTCCCAAGTTTGATTCTTCATGAGTGAGTCATACACAACATCCATCACTTTCTTCTAATGAGGTTGAGTTAAATCTTCGTGAACATTGCCAAATTTAGAGTTATCAACTATTTTACTCTTAAGTGCAAAATTTACCTCATGTTTTGTCTGACTCCTCATTCTTACTCTGGATGAATGAGTGTCTCTGGTGGTACCTAGTACTGACTTCAGAAGAGAACTCTGTCATTATTGTGATCAACTTCTTGATAGATATGAAGAACTATTTGGTAGATGTTCTAAGTCTCCAAGATCAACATATAGTTCTCCTTATGACTCTGAAGGATCTAATTCTCTAAGATCAGCATAAAACATTCCTTCCAACTCTGGAGTTTCCTCATTATCTATCTCAGGAAATAATTTGTGAGAGGTGATTGGTGTTGATCCATCATTCTACACCATTGAGTCAAAAAATGACTCGTCAAATACCACATCTTTGATCTCATATATTTTCTTCATTTCTATATCCTTGAGAAGATATACCTTTGAGGTAGTGTTGTATCCTAATAAGATGCACAAGAGTGTTTTTGACTCAAGTTTTTCCCCCTTCTTTTCTGGTATATGCATATAATCTATGTAACCAAACACACATAAATGAGAAATTTAAGGATTTAAACCACTCCATACATCTTTGGCATTTTATCCTTCAATAGTTTTGTTGGTTCCTAATTGAGAAGATAGACAATAGTTTGGATTTCTTCTACCCAATAGCGATTTTCTATCTTTATTGTTGATAACATACATTGAGCCATCTCCATCATGGTGCGATTGCATCACTGAACAACACCATTCTACTGGGGCTTGTAGGGAGCAATCAAATTTTATTTTATTCCTTACTGGTTCAAGAATACCAAGAACTTCAATGTGAATTCCCCCCTCGATTTGAGTGAAGGTGAAGTAGAGGTTGTCATGTATCCTTCACAACCTGTTGATAGAAGATCTAAAAATGATGAAGTGTTTCATTTTTATTTTTTAGGAAGAATACCCACATTTTCTAGGAGTAATCATCCACAAATAAATGGAAGTACTTGTATCTCAAGAATAAATCAGGTAGTGGGCCACACAGATCAATGTGAATAACCTCTAATAATTTCTTGGCATGAAATGAGATTCCTTTGAATGGATCCCTATGTTGTTTCCCTGTAAGGCAACCAAGGCAAATGGGCAAGGAACTAGATAGCTTGGGAAGTCCACATACCATCCCTTTAGTACTTAACTCATATAATGAACTAGTAGATAATGACCATATCGGTAGTGTCAAAGTGTAGTGGATTCTACTATTGAGGTAGATAATGCTACTATAAAAGATGAAACAACATCTAAAGCAAATAATTTATCTTTAAGAAAAATTTTAACAATAACTTTACTTTTTCATAATATTAGGCAAGTTTTGATGCTATTTTTAACAATAAATTCCACCTTCAGATGGTCATTCAACATATCATGAACTGATAAGAGATTAGATGTCAGCCTAGGAATCTATAGTACCTTTGTTAGTGTAAATTTTCACATTCTAAGAAAAATGGTAACTTGTCCTATTATTTTTATAACATACTCTTTATCATCTACGATCCTAACCTGATCTCTAGTGGGTTGATCTGACAGTGAATCAAATAGCTTCTTGTCACCTGACATATCTTTGGTGGTACCAAAATCAATCAACTAGATATTCCTTATGGGATATGAGGTCTGGGAAACTAATACCAAGTTCTTGTCTTCATCAAATATCTTTTCTTCAGATATATCATCTTGTTGAAGAACTAGATGTCCCTTCTTCCATTGATGGGGACATCTTTTTAATTTATGAGAATTATCTTGCCCTGATGTGCTGGTAGATCCTTGTTTTTTAGCATTATACTAGAAGTTGTCAATGTCGTGAGTATTGGATCGATAGATATGACACCATTTATTCAAATTATAAATTTTTTTATGTCGAGACTATTATTGCTGGTATTTTTGTGTCTACTTCTCTGAAGGCCCTTTATGAGACCTCTAACCTTATTGCCTCTTTGAGATAAGAATTTATCTTCAAACTCATTTTAGACTAAGTTGATATCTTTTTCTTGCTGCAATAGGTTCATGAGCTCTTCAAATGGTACCAATTGTTTGGCAACATGTAATGTCATGATGAACACTCTAAATTGGGAAGGTGGTGCTCACAAGGTAATTTGGACCAAGAGATCATCTTCTACCTTCTCATCGAGTGCTAGTAATTCTATCCATATTTTAGTCACTCGACATAAGAATTCTTCAACTTTATAATCAAAATACATTGTGATTATGTGATGTCTCAATTAGAAATGAAGGATCTTCATCTTATTCTTTACCTCATACATGGTCGCTAACTTGTCTCATGCTACCTTTGGATCGTCAATGTCCCTGATATGTGGTTGTATGTTGTCAGCGATGCTTATCATGATAACGATCAAGGCTTTGGAAGTAGCCTTATCAAACTTTTCATGTTCTCTAGGGTCAATGGGAGATTGCTCATTTCCTGTCACAATTCCCCCATAGTCCTTTGAATAGAAGGATTATCCAGATCTTCATTTTTCATGTAGCATAATTTGGCCCTTTAAGAAGTTGGGTGTCCAAGAGGAGTAATTTTGGAGCAGACATATTTTATTTTTGCTTTACTTAAGCAAAATAGTATTTAAAACTATATGTACCTTATTATTCTTCAATCTTCTTCCATTATCTTGTCTTAGACTTCATCGAATTCTTTTATGGCCATTCGATTCCTCAAATAATGAGCTTGTCTACGTCAATGGAATTTTATGGATATATTCCCTTCTAAAGCCATGAGGTAGCAATGAGGACAAATTATTTTAGCATACGAGTTTGTATTTCAAGCTTCACTACTCTTGATGTTCCTTATTACAAGTTTCACTTCACATCTCAAGATGCATAGGCTTAGCACTTTTTCCAATGATTTACTGACCATGCAAGTGCATAGAATCCTAGGCTTATTTCACCACTACGTGCTATGTATTATTTTCTATAGGCATCTCCTCAGTAATTTCTTCACTAACTGCTACAATCTCTTGGTAGCATTTCTTACTGGTTATGTCTGCTATTGCAATGCAAATCCTTTTTTTAGTTGATGCATCTCTCCCAACAGCTTCAATTTTGATTCCTTATCCAAATATTTGAGAAGTTTATAGTACCACTTTAGTAAGCTCATCCAATATAAATCTACCTAGTCTGACATTAAAAACATTTAGTGAGCCCTCGAGGAATTTAATGAACTTTTTCATGCAAAATTTTAAAAGTCAATTGACGTCTGGCTCTTTTCTAGGAAGCTCCACAACATTTTTAGAGAAAGAGGGGATTCCTATCAACACTTTATCCAATTATAATTAGTAATATGCCTCGTCATCATAAAATACTTCACCAGCTTCATTATATTTTTTCCTAATTTACTGCATTGTAGGGTTGCATTCTATGCTAGCTCAAACTGACCAAACTACTTCTCTTTATTGCTCAATTGCATCACCATAGTTCTCTATTATGCTTCAAACTATAAGATTTTAAATTTTCAAATATTTTGCTCCATGATCTAATACCAATATCATGGAAGGACTATTTTGAATAATTTGGACATATACCTACTAAAGTGGAGTTGAAATTGTTTTTTCTAATAAGATACACTATTTCAAACCATTTAGGCATAGATCATCTTAAATGAATTAGAATATTTCAAATAATTTAGACTTATACCCACTAAAGTGGAGTGGAGAATTTTTTTTTCCAAAAATAATTATTCTATATTCCAACTAAATTGAATTATTTGAAACCATTTGGGAAAAGATCATTTTGAATAAATTGGATTATTTCAAATTCATGGCCCCATTATGGGCCTTCAAACCAATCTTTGATCCTTTGAGGTATCTTTTATTTTTAGGACACATGGCACCGTTTGACTAGCCCAATTATGGATAAAAATATAATAAGAAATTAGTTCATCTAATTAATAAAAGATATTTACAATTGCTTGTTGATCATTGGGAAGATCTTCATGAGTGGGTGTCAATATACCAATGGATCATCTTGGAAAATTTCAAGATAAACTGATGGAGTATCTAATTTCAATGGGAGTAGCTTTGAAACTTGGACTTGATTCAGTACTTTGAATGAATCTCCAGCTATAAATCAAATTGCGCTTAACCAAATCAAATTAATTTCAAATTAGAATCGATTAATTTTAAATAAATTGAAATACATTTGAAATAATTTATAATTTATTTGTATGAAATCAATGACAATGTTTATTACTAAAATTATATTTTATAGTCAATAAATACACTTGAAAAAATCATAATATGACAAAGTTACGTCTTTCTAAACATTGGTTCAGAGCTATTGGCATGGATTTTTTGCTTTCTCCCAAGAATGTGATGATATACATAATTTTGATTCTCCAATAATTTTTACCTATTTGACTTCCATTTCAAGTATCTCTACTTGATGTAACATAACTCATTTTTAATTTTTGATTTGTAACATAATTCTGAGAATTATAATCAATGAACAATATGTTGGCAACTAAAAAATTATCTCCAAAGGTCCCTTTAAAAATAACATCATCCAATCTATTTATATTTATATTGAGGGGATTATAATATATTTTCCCCCAAATAAACATGAAATTTGAACCTGTGTAACAAATGGATTGAATGAGCAGCCTCAAATTATTGTCCTCTATCTTCGACCAAATGTCAACATGAGAAAAAGACTACAGTACCATCTTAAAAATTTCTTTGGAATGATCTCAAATGTAACATAATATATTTTATATTTTATAATCTTCTTTTTTATTGTATCATTCATTTTCATATCTTTTTTTTGTGTACAATAAATAATAAGTCAGCCAACCCCAAAATAAATAGTTTTTTAGAAGTCAGTTTTAACTCTTCCTTTGAAATGTCTATAATTTGTTAAAAAATAAATAAATCATTTATCAACAATATTATATTATAAGAAATACAACATGGAAATTTTCTAATAAAATGTTTTACATGTTATTAAATTGGTCATTGAGGCACTTTTGATTTGCATTTCATTTTTAACATATAAACATAATGCATTTTTTATTTGCATTTACTTAAATATTATAAATATTCATATAAACATAAATAAAAATAAATACATGCTCAAGCACATATAACTATACTTGTTATATATAGATGTACCATTTTTATTGACAATTTTGTAACATACATATGCATATAAATGTTCATATTGAATCCTTATAACTTAACCATAACTTTATCATATTCAGAAAAAATCCCATTTTCCATAATTCGTTTCTCATAGATATTGATATGAATTTAAAATTGATCAACCAACATCTATATTCTTATAGTAATGAAAGTATCAAGTTTTCTTATGCATATCAATACATATTTATATGTTTGTAAATCCCATCATAACAAACAAAATAGGATTTACTCTTTTAAATCAAAGTTTACTATCACTAATTTCTAATAAATATACACCTTAATCATTGAACCCCCTTCATGTAATTCCAATGAGACACATCAAATAAAAAAATATTTAAATCAATATCAATATAATTGTTTATACCATAATATAATTTATTGTTTTTTGTTGTTAAAGATCACATGGATACTTTGCAGTAAAATTTATTGTATTGAAGACATAATATAGAACATATTGTGTTACTTTAAAATTGATAAATTAAACATCTAAACAACATTGTAATGGGTAAATTAAACATGTAAAGAACATTTTAATAGGTAAATACATCCCCATTTGAGTCTACACAACAATAAAATGAACCCACACTTCTAAATCACAAGATGATGCTAGTCTATATTTTATTATCTTCTACAATCTCCTGTCCATGAAGAAAAATTCAATTGTAATGTGTTTAAATAAATAAAGATAATTAATATATTCTATAATTATATGAAATTATATAATTACATTTTTATGGAAAGGGGTTTTCACATTTTTTTGCCTTTTTGTAGTTTGTATGGATGCACTCTTTTGTTGAACTTTTGGTTCTTTATTACACACAAGGTATTATATAATGTAGTAACTGAAAAATTGATTTTCTATTTACCTGCAAGGTATTATATAATGTAGTAACTAAAAATTCTTGTCATCAAATAATTTAATATTTGTATTTTAAAAATGTGTCTTGTTGTAGAGTTTTACCTTGTGTTATTTTCATGGAGGCAACAACTTGTAGAGTTGTGTCATGGGTTGTTAAGTTGGAGACACAAATTTCTAGAGCTGCACTGTGAACTATTTCAATTGAGACAAACAAATGAAGCAATATTCTATCATTGTTATAAATATTTGATAAAGAAAAAATTATATAATTGAAAAAATATGGATAATATTATCTTACCTTATTAAACATGCAATGTGTCATGTTCATTGATATGATTTTCTATTATTATTATTTCTTCACATGCATGTAATGCCATTAGTGCTACACACCAAAAGATTGTTAAGTTGTTAGGCTTGAAAAATAAAGCATACACACTAAAATATTATTAAAACCTTATATTTAGAATATAAAACATGATTATAAATAAATAAATAAATGGTATACACCTAGTACTAATCAAAGTGGTTGTTCTTGTATTGGTTGCTTTGAATTTGTCAAATAATTTTGAAATTGAACATTAAAAATTATTTATTATTTAGTTTATATAATGAAAGATAAATTTATTTGAAATTTTGTACAAGCACGCACCAATCCATCTCCTATATATACCACTAGCACTTCACATGTATCTGAATTATTGAAAGTAGACATAAGTCTCTCTTAAAATAAGTTATCTAGTTTATTTTTGAAAAGCCTTCCTATTTTGTGTGAACTAATCATTTCAAATGTTGGTTCATCTTTGTTGATGTCAAAACCTTCCTCCAATTTACTTTGTTGTGAATTGAGGATGAAATTTTGAGGTTAAAATTAGTGGGATCATGAGAAAATTGATACCTATAAATTGACTCCAATTGAATCCATCACTATCTTGACCCCATAGTATGACACCCTTTTTCGCAATTAATGAAAATGACCAATACGTAGATCCTTGAGAGAGGTCTAAATGCGAGCAAAATATTTTAGTTTATGGATGATGAAAACATTTAGGTCCCAATGATAACTTTATATTTCAATGTCTAAAGAAATAGATGAAAATGTTTTTCCTTAAAAAATTCAATGATATTCAAAATATCAATAATTATCAAATTGGTGTTCACACCAATAATGAATATTTTACTAAAATATTTTAAAATGGATGGCCAAAGACATGGGGTCCTATAATTGGAGTTGAATATTTCCATATCTATCCTATGAATCTGACCTCCATCACTATGTAGATATTTATTTCATATGCTTAATGAATCTTAAGATATGTTCCCCAACATTTTTTATAATATTATCATCAAATATTTTTGCAAAAATATTATAATGCTCCATTACTTCTTTAGGTGTGATTGTTTTGTCTAGTGGTAGTGTCAAATCATGGTTTCTGAAATAGTATACAATTTTTGATAATATGTTACTTTCTAACATCACCTTTTTGCACCAAGTATCCATGTTGATATACCTAGGAATTTTAAAGAAAGAAATAGACCCTTTTTTAAATAAATCTTCTCATTCTATTTTTTATTTATCTATAAACCCTTGAATATTGTACGTACTATTGTACCAATCAGATTTAAATCTTGTTTATCTGAACCAAGTAAAGTACCACTTTAAAACAAATCAAAAGCCTTATCAAAACAATCACAAATGGGTTGTTTCATCGAAAGAAGTCATTTTATCTCTTGCAGTTGTTGTGTGGACAAGTGTCTATCTTGTTTATTTATTTCTTTCATCTTTTTTCCTCTGTTTCAAGATTCTTCCAATGTTTCATTTGGATAAGGTCATCTGCAGACTAAACATTTTATATAAATGAAGCCTTATAAATTATTTTGATGGCTTCATTATACTAATATATTTTGTGAACAATATGGAATGGAGTAAATTTTTTTATAAATATTGTCCCTCTAACAGAACATTTATTTCTTAATGATAGTAAAATGTATTCTTTCTCTAAAAAAATTCTCTATTATGTTATATTTGTGTGTTGGCCATCTACAATTTTGAACCTTATGTATTTTTTCTCCATCATATCTTTCTGAAGTCTATCTTATAATTTTTTTAATTTCTAATTTAGCTTTTAAAATCTAGATAGAATCATGGGTGTATTTATGAAGTCTATCTCTAAAACTTTGTAAGACCTCGTCCTTATTGATTATAATATTGCCATCATGAAAGGGGGAAACTGTGTCGCAAGTCCCCTCTTATTTATCATCAATATCTTGACTTTATTACTCATGTTAGAATGCATTATCATAAAATTCCACATAATTATGAAACATTAATTAGAGGGTTTATAATTATTCCTTTACCCATGGTATAAGTTTGAACGTAATGAATCTAATTATCCTAAATAGGGTTACCAATAAGTCTAACACTTCTTAAAGGTAGAGATATAAATTATTGAGATGGCATAGAGTAAAGAAAATAAAAGAGGGCTTCTATAATAAAATATATGAAATTTGAAATGCCTAACACAAAAAGAGGAAAAAGTAAAAAGAAGGATACAAACCCTAGGAGAATCTATGGATATGATTTGGATGTTATTTGAAGAAAGTTAGGTTCACCAAATGATTTAAATTTTTAAGGTAAATATGGAATGTAAAACCCTAGGTTGTAATTATACTAGACTAAAAAATTGTGAAATAAATATAGCAATATCAAAGCCACTGACTATATAACACTTGATTTATGTAATTGTTCTATAAATAATAATAAAATGTAAAAGGTGTACTTATCTATAACATTTATTGAGCTAGAAATTGGTGTAAAAATAGTGCAAAGTGTTTCTAATAGGAAAAATATGTAGAAAATCCTCCTAGATATTACTGTGGTCCTATGGTCAATAATGCATTACATTAGTGTCTTTTATGTCATGATATTGTGCTTACACATTAGAGAGAGTGAGTTTTTGGGTAGACCTTCACCTATTTATGAGAATCTTTTGAATGTATGATTGAATGTTAGATCATTCTTTGTTCCCTGTTTTCACTAATTTCAATGTGAAACCCTAAGCCTCCACATTTATAATGGTATTTAAGGATCACAATTAAGAGAGTGATATTAGCAAGGTAGGTTATATGTGACCTCAATGCCCCATGTGTTGAGTGTTACGTATATACCAATACTTCAAAAGGGGATAAGAAATTATGTATCTCTTCCAATATAAGTGTTGGTGCAAGTGAAAGTGAATGCTAGTATGATTAACAGTTTGAGTTCTTTGAGTGTGATTTTAGACTATAAATATAAGTAATATGATCTTTATGTTGATATACATGGGTTTATGCATAAGTAAGTCATAATACCTATCAATTACCTTGATTTGTAGAACTATTTATAATTTTGTTTGTGAATATTTGTATATGATTTCCATCCAGCTGATAAATGTTTAAAAGTGGTTTGGCACTTGTCAAGACATGAAATGGGTCTGGGGATACCTTAAGGTGCTTGAAGAAATAGAAATATATCCATTAGGGGTGAAAAGAGTAAGGGGAGATTAACACTATCCCTTTGACAATAACATAGTGTACTATAGTCTAAAGGGTCACGCAAATGTTCAGGTCGTAGGAACAGGTGAAAAAAGGGACTTAGATACCTAAGTGAAGGCTCAGTGTTACTTTAGATATATCCTTGAATGGGTTAGACTTGCATAAAATCTAGAAGATGATCAAGAGAAGCCCTAATATAGGTCTAGGGATAAGCTAAGGATAAGTCAGTCTAAAGTGACAATCATTGAAATAGAATGGCATTTTAGATAACTATAGATTCCATGAAAATATGACACAATACATGATTTTTTCAAAAAAAATAGTCATTTAGGTTGCATTAGAAATTATGTGGCATAGATAAAAAGGATGAATAATTGATCATTTCAATTATTTCCATGTTAGGTCTTGATTATTCTATTCTTGTCTCTAGCCTCATTTCTACTAAGAGTGCCCTAGGAAAAACATCGAACATGTCATCCTTATATGATTTTGCCAAAGACATGACTATGAATAATGACATGTTTATTCATTTGGGTACTTTGAAGTCTAACAAATCTCATTCCCTTATTATTAGTCATGAAAAATATAAGGCTTAAAGTAGTAAGGAGAGGAAGTAGAATAAGAAGGCCTATGAGAAAAATAAGGGTCAAAAAACATATTCTACAACCAAATCAAAAGCAACTAAGACTTCATCATCAGATTCTAAACTTAATATATGGAAATAAAAAATATACCTCTTAAAAAATTAAATATACCAGATTAGAATAGAATTGAGTGTGATGAACACAAATTTATGAAGAAAAAAATATACCTCTTAAAAAATATATTGAGAAGAATACCATAAGCATCTTTGAATCCATCAAAGAAATTTCATCAACTTCAAATTCCTCTGAGAAAAAATATACTGGTAAATAGAATGGTAAATGAAAATCCCTTATTGATATTACATCTTAGCCTTCCACATGGGTGATTGATTTTGGTGCTTCATATCACATGTCTTAATCACAAGACTTGTTCTCTTCCTTAGAGACATGTTCTATACCTTATGTTTTGATGAGTGATGATACTTCTCTAAATTTTTATGGGAAACGTTCTATTTAAGTGACTGATGGAACATTTAAGGATGTCTTATGTGTTCCTTCATTGTCAACTAATCAAATATATTTTTATTAGATCACCAACATTGGATATAGAAAGAGAGTTGAGTTTATCCTAGATTATGTGGTCATTAGGGAATTGCATATTAATTCTATAGTGGCAGTTGGGAAATCAAATCTCGAATCATGTTTTTACACTTCCTCATACTTTGATTCCAATCACCCTTATACTACACTACTCACTCACTTATATGGGGTTAGTAAGCTATGGCATGATCAATTTGTCCATCTTAACTATAATTGTTTGGGGTAACTAAGTCAACATGATATGGTCATATTATTTCCTTGTGTCCACTTTTTTTATGGTGTTTTATAAAGTTACATACTTGGTAAACATCCCAAAGAGAAGTATGACAAAGGAAAATCATGGAGAGATGCATAGTTTTTGGATCTTGTTCATAGTGATATTTATAATCCATTTCCATAACTTTCATTTAGTAGGACCAAATATATTCTTACATTCATTGATGAATTTTAATATAATACTCAGGTGTGATTTCAAATAAAAACTTTATTTTTTTAACTTTTCTAGAACTTGAGGAATCTTATGGAGAAATAATCAGGAAAACCCATCTAGATTCTTCATGCAGACAATAGTGGATAGTATGTCAACCATAGTTTTGAGAATTTATTCAACTCAAAATGGATTGATTTATAATATACAATCCCATATAGTCCTCAATAGAATGGTGTGGCAGAATGCAAGAATAGGTCCTTCAAAGAAATGGAAAACTGTATGATACACTTTAAATACCTTGTAACTCAATATTAGGCAAAGATAATTAACTATGCATGTTATATCCAGAACATGTTCCTCTTCAATACTTAAAATGAATCACTCTTATTGAATATTAAAGATATCAAAAACCCATAATTAAATTCTTAATAGTGTTTGAATCTCTATTTATTGATTGCACTCATAAAATTAAATGTATGATAATGGATACACATAGTACGTCTTACATATTTTTGGGGTACATAAATAATGTTAAAGGATACATGCTTCTTCATGATACCATTAAATAGTTTATCCTCGATAGGAGTGTTCATTTTCAAGAGGGTCCTTTATAATCCACACATGACACTTTTTGCTTGTCTTTGGACTCACTAGGATTCAATGACAATTCAAATGATCTAGATCACCATGAGTATATTCGTAATGATGATTATTCTTATTCTAATTCATATCAAAATATAATAGATATGGATTCACATCCTTATTCTTCTAATCACTTTTTAGATGTTAAAGAATCTCCGCTTGATTATCCATCTTCAAGCCCCCTGTTGGCTAGATAAATACTCAAAAGTATAGGTGATTGGGTTAGGGATCCATCCGATTCTAGGTAGACATGCTCATAGTTCTATTTTGTTCCACATGTATTCATTTCCATTGTATCCTACCCATGTTTATTTTCTATGTCTTGTATAACTTAGTGGGATATAACGATGCACGAGGACTATAGATCATTGATTAAAAACCATAATTGGGATTTAGTTCCCCTTATTAATAGAAGGAAACTTGTTTCATGTAGATGGATATATCAAACAAAATTTGTAACATATGGGTGAATGGATAAGTTAAAATCACAAATTGTAATTAAAAGGTTTTTCATAGGTTCTTTTCATTGAATATATTGAAACCTTTACACCAATTATGAAGATGAAGTCTATTTGACTCACTATTTCTATTTTTATAGATCATCGTGTGTATGTTCATCATATGGATGTGAAGAGTGCATTTATTCACAGAAACCTTGAGGATGAAATATATATGGAGCAACCACAAGGTTTTAGGTAGGATTCTTCATTAGTTTTAAGACTGTGTGTGTGTGTGTGTGTGTGTGTGTGTGTGTGTGTGTGTGTGTGTGTGTGTGTGTGTGTGTGTGTGTGTGTGTGTGTGTGTGTGTGTGTGTGTGTGTGTGTGTGTGTGTGTGTGTGGAATCAAATAGGCCACTCATTCTTGGTATGACAAGACAAATTCCTTCCTCCACATAGTTATGTTCACTAGATGTCATTCCATTCTAAATTTTCACATTTTTTGGTTGGATGACTTACTCGTAAATGTGGTTTTTTATTTTGATGACCTTTTTATCACAAGGAGATCTTCATCTTCCATTATAACAATAAAAACTAATTTGCATGATGAATTATATATGACTAAATTAGGCATCTTGAACTTCTTCCTTGGTATTAATATTTCATAATATAAATTAGGGACTAACATTGCACAATATAAGTATGCTCTTCATTTGTTTGCATGGTTTCACATTTTTAATTATAAGGAAGCTCTCACACCCTTTATTTTTGGATTTAAATTTGAGACTATGTGTTCTTATACATTGGTTGATACTACCTTATATCAGTAAATTATTGTCATCCTCATATATATGACTCATAGTAGACCATATATTATATATTAAATAGGCATGGTATCCAAGTCTTTATAGATACTACATCAAATTCACTCAAAAGTATCCAAGCAGATTATCCATTACATTTAGTTTACTCAAAGTTTTGGTATTCACTATGGAGTAAGAATTTATGTTGACTTGATAAGATACATAGGTATATATGGGGGTAAAAATAATATGTATCATAATTCCACTTTAGGGTATTGTTTTTCACTTGGTATAGTTCCAATTAGTTTGTCTAGAAAAAATGATAATCCTATTGCATTATCATCTACTAAGGGAGAATAAATAGGATCTCTCAATGCTACTAGTAAGATTATTTGGCTTTAGAGGACTCTTATTAAGGTTAGTATACAATTTAGGTGACTCATAGTTATATTCTATGATAACCAAATAACCATCCATATATGTAAGAATTTGGTCAAACATTAGTGGACCAAGCACATCAAAAATCATATGCACTTCATTTGAGAGATCATTAATGCATAGGTAATTAATATTAGACTATTCCAGTCTACGCATTAGATATCTAATATATTCACAAAACCCTTCGCTTGAGAAATTATCTTCATTTGTGAGATTTTATTTGTGTACACTTGTTTCAATATGATCTCTTAGGTGGATTTATAGTCCTATGTTCTTCTCTCTACTTCAAGGGGAAACCTTCTCTCTATTATTTTTTGGGGATTTTTTATGTACTTGGATACCTAATTAGGCCTTGCTATCAGGACACATTTTTTCTACCTGCACAAGCTACACTTAAGTGGGGAGAGTCAGTGTAGGTTAATTATTCCATTTTAATGTTTTTCTTACACATATATTTAGCTTGTTTATGTGTAATATTGAGCTCATTATGGGTAATAATTAAGTCATTTATTTTCACATACACATGTCTAATTTGTAGTCAAATTGGTTGGTGTAGATACACTTAATAACTACCAACCAATTTTCACATATTGCATATGGTGATCACTATCCATTTAGAAAATGTCCTATGTTCATATTGAAAATGTAGGTGGATTTATGCCTCTCTTTTACTTATTTATGTACCTCTGATCAAATTTATTTTCATCAGTTATTTTAATAATCAATTATTTTACTAATATTTAGTTCCTTTTTTTTATAAAAATTTCTCCTTTTGTACGTTAAGAATATAGTGTATTTGAATCTCACCAGTTATCGATCATTTGCCATTTTATAAGATACTAGTTCATTCTTATAGGTTCTTCTATATGTATTAGTGAGTATTTAAAATTTTAAAGTGTAATTTTTTCTATCCTTGTTTGTTGTGATCTGTTTAGAGGAATTATTAAGCTTTGATATGGATTCAAGTGTAACTATGCTATGTAGATTGTTACGAGAATCAATACATGAACAAGAAAGAGAAAGATATATATAGCCATATATGTGTATAAGTACAAGCTATAAATTAAATAACTAATGTGTTAGTGGAAAGATTCAAAATAGTATAAAAATATGGTTTTAATATATATGATGACAAAATGTTTATTTTAGTAATGATGTTATGTGTATGTTTTAACAATTAAATAGAGTGTCAAGAAAATAGATGTTATTATGGTAATAAGGTAAGGGATAATATGTGACCATATACAAACACACACAATTCATACCATATAAGAACCCACAAAATCTATACCAACATGTGTGCTTTGTATTATGGGTTGCTTGCTTGACTAGTTTTTTACTTGTGATTGAACTTGGGGTATTTTTCATCTATTTTGGAATTAGTTTTATGGAATATTTAGTGAAAATTTTCTCTTTTATGTTCCATAGATAAATACGTACCTAGAGGTAACCCCTTCCTATGTCAATTTTTAGATTCCTAAACTCATTAAAATTTCAAATGTCTAAAAAGTCATTATTTTTTATTTCATTTGCCTCTAAAAATGATTAATGGATATTTAGGCTATGGGGAATGTTTCAAAAATGCATAAGTTTAGAATTTAGATTCTTCAATAAAATTTTGAAGGGATTAAAATAGAGGAAAATTGTCCATTTTTTATGGGCTATGGAAAACAATAACTTATTCCCTCTCTTAATTATAAATAAACATGTAATTACTCATTATTATAAGATGCAAGAAAACATTGGTAGAATTAAACATGGATTGTATTTTTTTGGGAAATGGATAATAGCTATATGAGGAAATTACCATATTTTCTACATTAGAGTTAAATGTTTTGACCTTAGAATATGTTAGACATTTTGTATGTGAAAATTAAGACTTTAATTATTTTTTGGATATATTTTTATTGCTATAATTGGGAAAGGGCATAGAATTGGTTTAATGTGAGGGGAAACTTGTGGGGATATTGGTCGATTGCTTGTTTTCTTCCATGATATTTTATGGAGGGACTTGGTGCTAATAGGTTGCTTATTGGTTCCCATTCTTACTTTTCCTAAAGGAACACAATGTTGGAAGTATTACGAAGGAGAATCAAAGTAAGGGCCATTTTGGATTTTTGTTAGCTTCTTCTCCTATTGATTTTCCTAAATAATTAAAAGGTAAATGTTTTTTTACTAAGGCTAAAATAGATAGTGTTGACAAGTCCCAGAACCTGGTAAAAAAGAGAAAACATATATAGCAATGAATGAATCATGGAAAACATCTACTAGTGGGAAAAAATATAAGAAACAAAATAGGAAATGTCAACCAAGATAGATAAAACAAACTTGAATGTAATCAATAACCAAAACGCAACACTACAATAACAACGTGATAATGGTAAAAGTTAGTTAAAGGAACATAGAAAAAATACAACTAAGACCCTTCATATCCATATTCCTTTGATGATATAAGGGTCATGTTCATAGGTTCTTTGACATTATTAAATTTTCCTTTCCTTTTGGTACTCACATTCATCAATTGACCTCCATTGGCAAAATAAAAATTAACAGTTCAAGAGCATCAACTATTGTTTGATTCAAAAATGGAATCCTAACAACCAAAACTTAACCTCCATTAGTGGATAATGGAGTGTGATCCTTCAAACCGTGTCCAAACTCATATTTTTATTAATATCATATTGCTAATCTAGGACCTATCCAAACATATTTATAATTTATATAGGTGTTTCTAGTACCATTTATTGTATTTCAATTTCCTCTTCTCTCTCAATTTCCTTGTCAAGACCTATTTCAACCTTAGGTTCTTTGCTTTTTCTATCACTACCTTGAATGTCACAATCATCTGAATTATCCTTCCACCAAGATGTTCCTTTTTTACTCTTTAACAAACCAAAAATGGTGACCATATAACCTATATTGGATATTTTATGATAATGGGAAAGCAATCCCTATGTTATTATAGATGTATTTTGTATTTTATTGTAGTTTTTCCCTCTTTTCCAATAAACATAAGGCCTAATTTTGGCAGGACTAAGTATTTTTTTGTTTGTTTTTAATCCATACATGAATTCTTGTCCTTATTATTAACCAATATTATGCAAGTGTGGGGGTCACCTCTTGGGTTTATGGATTAACTAGGGCTCAGTGGCCCAATGAGGTCATAAATTTTAGAGGTGATTAACCTTCCTCCTTTTTCGTTTCCATGTTTTTGTTCTTACATATTTTTATGTATGAAAAGGAATATGTTTTATGTTCCTAAACTATAGAAAGATAAAATATCATCTAAAAATTATTGAGTGTTAGAATAATTTCATTTAGGTGCCACTAAGTTGAAAACATATGTTAAAAAAAGTATACATATACCTATACTATATTTGTATTAATAAAGAATTTATGGAAATGATATAAGCTTAATTTCATATGAGTTGTAATAATGGATAATTAGTATCTTCTACGCATGCACTATTATAATCATTTTTCAATTAGTTGTACATTAAAAAATTTGCATATTACACTTTATAAATTTTACGTATCCATAAAAGTAATTTGTGAGTTACAAAATTGTAAAATTATTATTTTCCTACCTTTCTATTAGGTGATGTGATGGGACAAAACAATTTTCTTGGGAAAAATAGGTGTATTTCAATTTAAAAAGGTGAAAAAATAATTGATTGTGCAATCAAATGCTAGAATTCAAGCTTGGCAAAATTTTGGAAAAATATTTCACTATGTAAAATGATCTAGAAAGGAAATAGGGAATATTTTGTAGGAATACATGACAAGAAAATTGCACTAAAACTACCATGCCAAATATCATATTAAATTTATCAAATTATTAAAGACCTTATTATCTTTGGGGTAAATTTTCTATTTCATTTCATTGAATCTTACAGATTGTATAAACTCCATTTTTAATTTTCCTACATAAATAAAGTATGCCAACTATCATAAAAGTTTAACACTAAAATTTGAGTTTACTCTTGGTCATTGTGACCAAGCAAGTATTTTCCAATAGTAATAAAATTGTGTTTTCTCCTTCAATTTATAACAAAAATTTGTAAAATTGTACTCTTTTCAAATCTAATGATGTTTGTGATAAAACTAATAAATAATTTTTATTAATTTCCTTTTAATAACGAGCAATAATCAAATCTATTTCTAAGTAGCTAGGTAAAATTATAGCAGAAAATTTATATAATTTAATAGGAATTTTAATTCATTATTATTTTTTTAAGTGAATTATTTTGCTAATATAATACCATAAATAATTTTACAAGTGAATGTTTCAAGGTTCAAATAAGTCCAATTGAAAAAATGTGAAATTTTTTAATAAATTATTTCCTAAATATCCAGTCAAACCAATTAAAAAACCAAATAAAAATACATAATTATATCCTTGCCTACATTATGTTAATCTCAAAAATGAAAAATGAAAAATATATTAGTTTAGGTTAAGCCTCTAATGTTTCCATAGTCCCAAAGAGTTTCCAAGTTGTAGTATTCTAAGTACTCAGAATGTCAAAGGCATTAAACCTTTGGGTGAGCTTTCACAACCCCATTGAGCTACCAAGTTGTAGTATTTTGGGGAATTAGAACCATAGAGTCGTTAAGCATTTGAGATAAGATTCCCAAACTTTCATAGTCCTATATATCTACCAAGTCATAATATTCTGAGAACTAAGAGTCTCAGAGGCATTAAGCCTTTGGACTAAGCCTCTCAAGATTTCACCATCATGTGGACCTACCAAGTGATAGTATTTTGAGGACTCAAAACATTGAAGGTATTAAGACTTTCAGATAAGTGTGTTGAGCTTCCAAAATCTCTTGAATATGTCAAGTGGTAACATTTTAAGGACACAGAATATCAGAGGCATTAAGCATTTGGACCAACTTCCTCAACATGGTGGAGACACCAACTGAAAGTATTTTGAAGACTCAAAAACCTAGAGATATTTATACTTTGGGGTAAGCCTCTAGAGCTTCCACAAGCACATGGAGATGCCAAATGGCATCATTCTAGGGATGCAAAATGATGGAGGTAGTAGGTATTTAGATGAGCTTCCTCAACCCTATGGAGATGCTTAGTGGTAGTATACCAAGGAATAAAAAACCCAAAGGCATTAATACTTTTGGCTAGGCCTCCCAAACTTACTCAGTCCTATGGAGATTCTAAGTGGTAGCATTCTGTGGAGCCATAATGTTGAAGGAATTAAGTTGTTGGTCAAGTTTCCTCCACCGCATGTAGTTACCAAGTGGCAGCATTGTAGGGACATGGAACCTCGAAGGCATTAAGCCTTTGAGATAAGCCTCCCGAGTTTCTATGATACCATAGAGATACTAATTGGTATCATTTTAATAATTTGAAATACCAAAGGCATTAAGCCTTTAGTCAAGCTTCCTTTACCCCATGGAGCTACCAAGTAGTAGTATTTAAGGGAATTAAAACCCTGAAGGTATTAAGCCTTTGGGCTAAGCCTCTTGAGCTTACATTGACCCATGGAGCTCCCAACAAGCAGTATTCCAAAGAATCAGATTCCCAAAGATATTAAGCCTTTAGGTTAAGCCCCTCAAACTTTTGTAGCTCTATGGAGCTACCAAATAGCAATATTATGAAGACACAGAACACCAGAGGCATTAATCATTTGGGTAAATCCTCCCAAGATTTTACAATATCTTGGAGTTTCCAAGTAGTAACATCATGAGGATTCAGATCCAATCTGTCATTAAGCAATTAAGTTGAGATTATGATAATTCCTTCCTAAAAATAGAATTCAATGGAAATCATCTTTCTAAAAATAGGAATTCATTGCCGCCCCATGAACCTGACCCCTCTCACTAAGGAAATATTGAGGTGGGGGAGGGAGGATGGAGTCTATTGCCCCCTCCCCCACACCCCATGTTAGGAATTAGGTTACAAACCATATCACAAAGGGATCTAACATTTAACTTTATTGTCACATATCTAATAGTTATGATGGTTCTTATATATCAATAAATAAATAGAACAAATTATTTCTAAAAAACAATGTAAATTAAGTAACAATATATAATTCTTGATTAACTTAAGCTTGTTGAATTGTGTTAGATCAAGAATAACATAAAAAAATATAATACACCACTTATTTGACCATATCATACAATTAAATATAATAAAATAAAATAATAACATCTCTAATTCTGATGCAATCATGAAAAATTCATATAGATTCTAATTTATTTAAAATATTTTATTTCCAATCATGGCATACTTCCCAACAAAGGAAGAAACTATCAAGATTATAGACATCATACTTGTCCATTTTTCTCAAAAATTATAGTTTGCACTTGATTCTACATAGAATTGCCTATCCTTTAGAAATATTTTTTCTAAATGCAGTGGCACTACCTTTAGCCACTTTTTGAAAAGAGGTCTATGACCTCAGTTCTCCAGTGTCAAATTTATCTCTGCATAAGCTGCCTAACTCATCCAAATTATAATGCATGTCTATATCGTTCTTGCCATCGACATGACATGTTTCTTTGCCTTATTGGCTTCCTTCTTTCCTAGCCTCCGATAAGTACATGCCAAATTTCAAATCAAATGCTCCATAGATCCATCTAGCTATGACCATCAAACCCAATCTTACGTTGTCACATGGCATGCGAAAATATCGATGGATGTAATGAAATTCTACTTTATATCATGCGAAATACCCAACATCATCAAATCAAACATTGTGAATTTTTAACAAGTAGTATTGAAGCCATGTCAAAACACTTGTTATTAAAGTATTGTTCATCATTATGTTCAAGTGTTACTATTATGAATTGAATTACTAAATTTATTTTGAAATAAGTTAGTATATCCAGCATGTGAATGAAACTTGTAATCCTTTGAAAATTTTCATACCTAAGAGAAATATTTTTGAATGAATATTGTATTCATGTGTGAATACAATTACAAATAGGTTGTGAATAAGAAAAGCATGTGTCTAAAAATAATTACATTAGGGTATATAGTTGTTTAAAAATAAATTTGAATTCTTGGTGCATTTTCATACCTAAAAGAAATATTTTTGAATGAATATTTTATTCATGTGTGAATACAATTACAAATAAGTTGTGAATATGAAAAGCATGTGTGTCTAAAAATAATTGCATTAGGGTATGTAGTTGTTTAAAAATAAATTTGAATTCTTCTTTGCACCAATTACATTCTTGAAAAGGGTATAAAATCCTTCGAAAATAAATTGCATTCATAGTAACATATATTACATTCATTAAAAGGGTGTGTACACTACTGCAGGCCATATTACATTTTTAACATGCACTGTAAATTAGACTTACGTAAGCTTATAAAAGAAATATTTATTGACGTTTTTTTAAAACTAAAGAAGAAATACGAGAAGAATTATAAAAGTAAAAATATAAATAAGGCAACCTAAACTAGATTTAGCCTCCATGCAGAATCCAGGGGTTATATTGTGATTATAGAGCCCTTGAAACACAATCGTGGCTCTCTTCGTAAAACCCGAGATGCCATCATGATAAGTATTGTTAAGATATTCTCTATTGAGTCCGCTTCTAATTTCATGAAATAAATCAAATTTAGAAATGTTAAAATATTTACTGATTAATCATTTTTTAAGTATAAGATGTGACGTAAAAAAATTTTACAACAAAACCCGAGATTGAATTTTTTAAGAAAAATATAATCAACCTGAAGATACAATTTTAAGAGAGGAGATCTGATCAAACCAAAATAATAATGTGTCTCTCGGTATAACCTGTTTAAGAAAAGCGCGGGGAGCGGGCTGGAGGCGGGTCGGCAGGGCAATTATGAAAAAAAATATTAGATTTTCCATTTTTTTCGGTATATGTGTGTCAAGGTTTTCAATATATAGAGGAAGTGAAAATCAGTTCTTAATTAATTTTAAATTTGAGTTATATTTCAATTAATCTGTCTCAAAATCATTAGAGATAAAATTAGTTATGTTATAAGCGAAGTTGTTGACGAAAGTTTTTAATGAATAATTTTAAACCAAAAATATATAATTTTTGGTCTTCCTTGTTAAATACTTATAGAAATAAACAGAGATAACAATATACAACATGAATTTTCAAAATGAATTTTTATATTATACTTTTGTACAATGTTTTATTAATAACATAGATTAAAACAAACCTACTATAAGATAACTTGCATGACAATTTATATGTAAAATAAATATAAAATTAAAATAAATTAAAGATTTTTATTTAACAACTAATCAATTTATAAGTAGACTTCTAAACATAGATTTTAAGACTAATGAAAGTAGACTAAAGAAAACATTGTTCACTCATGTTCAAGACTAATATTTGTAAATTTGTCATAGAAAAGGGATTTCTTCTTCAAGATAATCAATACGTTGACATTAGATTTAGAAAGCCCCTAAGGAATCCAATTTTTTTCCAATGGCCATAATCGAGGATTAATATGAGATGTTTACTTATGATATATTTTTTTTCAAATAAAACCATAAAAAAAAAAGTGTTCCATTTAATGACATCATTTTCCTAGGAGATATCATGAAGTTGTCAAAATAAATTAGAAAATCGAAGGGATGGTTTGCAACTATAAGAATGCATTTTTTTCCATTGTCTTTGAAAGCCCCAAACACACATGGTTTCAACTTAATAATTATGAACTCGGGATCCCAAAATGGTTGAGAAGTAAAATTAAAATATGTTGAATGAAGGATGATTACATAGGGGCCTCGCACTAGACTAGGGATCCTTCAAACAATTAATATATCTATCATTTTTTTCCTACTAAAGACAAAAATTAGGATCCACATTTTCTAAGGCAATTCTAGATATATGACCTGTACATCCAAAGTTTTCATGTAAAAAAACGTATTGACTCTTCCATTTTATCAAGGAACTTTCTTCACAACAAGATCTCTAAATGATCTCTTTATACTAATAGATCTTTTCAAAAAAATTGACTTTTTATTCAAATTTACTTTTAAGTTCAAGTAAATGAACGACTTCCCACATCATTAAATTAAATTTGTTGAATAATATATAATCATTCCACATTAAAAAAGATTTTAATTGTTTAATATTATATACATTTTGACGAATTAAATAACCATCTCCCAAATATTTATTATTCTAAATTTAAAATATTAATTATATAATTTATTAAATATGGATATTACATTTTGATGCAAATTTCGGGAAAAAATATTGCATTGAGGTCAAAATTTCTTTGGGTTTTCACGTATTCTGGTGCCACGAACAAATCCGTGGCGTCTAACTTGGCATAATCATTGCAAAGTAGTTGAAATCAACGTGACGATATATAAACCTATGACTCATGACTCGACATGCTCTAATTTTTATATCTATTTTTTTTGGGTTGTGTCGTACTAGCCGCAGATACCGAGAATGAACCATTGTTAATTAAGCTGATGACTAGTGAGAATGAACCATTATTAATTAAGTTGATGACTAGTGAGAATGAACCATTATTAAACTAAAAGTTTATTTGATTGAGAAAGAAGAACTATTGAATTGAAAGTCTTTGCAGATTGTCAAACCTAGAGACGAAAAAGTCAGAATTGGCATATAATTGCACGGTGTTCTCTACATATGCTTTTACGAGAATTTAAGCTTAGAAGGCTACATTCATTCTGCCTGGATAACATTACAGTAAGTTTAATTTTGACACGTTACCATTGTTGACCGTACACATTCAACTACTACTTAAAAACAAATTGATAATCTTCACTTTGCAGGCTTCTACATTATTATTCCCGAGCCTTATAACTAGAGTAAAATAGTTGTGTATACTTTACTGTGAAATTTGACTTGGATTTAATGGAATTGATGGATGTTGGAGAATTCTTTCTTTAGTTGTTTATCCTCTTTAACCCGCCCGTCTACCCAAGCACCACCTCAAACACAAGCAAATCAAAAAAAAAAGTTAAAATATATATATATATATATATATATATATATATAATTTTAATTTGTTTTGTAGCTTTGTGATCTAGGGTTAATCTGATCTTGAAAGAGCAGTATTTTAGTTGAGCTAAGCGGATCATACTTATATTAAGAAATAATATTTTAATTTATGAATAATGATTTTTTAGGTTATTAAATTTTATTTATTTTTTATAATATTTTAAAATTAAATAGGTATTTAAAAAAATATATATTTAAATTAATCATGTATTATATTTTACATAATAAAATTTATTTCATAATTTAAATTAAAAAAATTAATTCTACATAAAATAGATAGATATATAATGTTCATTCACTATTATAAGATTTTATGTGATTTCAAAATGAATATTAGTACCGAACACTTTGTATAGAATATTTCAAATCAATTTAAAATAAAAATAAATTAACATTTACATACACTACAATTTCTAATGTTTAAATGAACACTTTATAAATTTATATGTAATATTTATTTTAAAGGAAATCAGTTAAATCTAATGTTCCATTCTCTTTCTACTTCCCTCGTTTATAAGCTTAGCCCTCAAACTATATGTTTTCTTCGAATTAATGACAATTCTTAAATTCTTTCTAAAAGGTTGTCGTCCACTTTTGCAACAAAGGTAGAACATTACATTTCTACTACTAAGCCATCCCATTTATTTTTATTTTTTTGGACAAGTCAATGAACTTCAGATTTTAGTTAGTTTATTATTATCAAATTAACGATATCAACAAAGTGAGGCGAAGTGAGTAACGTATAAAACCCTTTGGGAATTACAAGTGATTCAAAGATTTAAGTCTTTTCAAAATAATATTTTTGGAAAGAGAATGAAGATAAATGAGAGACGATTCAAAATTTACAATGATAATTTGAAATTGAAGGAAAATTTTTTATCAATAATTTATAATAATTTTCAATTATAAAATGTTAATCAATTGATTTTTTTAAAATTGAAAAGAACACTTTTAATAATATAACATAATATAGTACAAAATTAGTCATACAAAAAATAGATAGAGATATAACATTTCAAAAGTCAAGTTACATCGAACTAATAAGCCTCACCAAAAAAAAAAAAAAAATTTAAAAGGGACAACTTAAGGTCACACAAGTTATAAATTAAACTATATTAAATATACATCAACCAAAATGCGAAAAATAAAAGCACAAACATCAAAATAAAAATAAGCAATAGTAATGAACATGACTATTGGAATAGGGGGAGGAGGTGGAGGATCTTGATATTTTCATCCTAACCCCTAAGCAGGGGGATCCTCATCAACATGTGAGGGATCCCATCCATCATTTTATTGGTTTTTTTTTAATTGTTCCTACTTGGAAGGCAAAATGGCAATGGTCAATCTTCGAAACTTATGCTATGAAGGGAATGCCCCCTCACCTTCACTCTCTTCCCCTTATCGCCCCTCCCCTCTCACATGATAGATCTGGCATACCCATCGTGATGTGGATACCATCAACGAGAGTGAGGAGAAGGGATCCTTTTGCTTCAAGACTATTCATGCTAAAATCCATGACCACGTCCATGAGGGGAGAGTGCTAGCATAGAGGATCTGGAGGGTCACAATTGACAACCGAAGGAGAACTCCCCCGATGATATAAGATGGTTTGAATATTGTGAAGCTTAAGGCAAACTTTATTAGTTTGGACTTGAATCTAGAGGGTAACATTAGAAATCATAGCTATTTTTCTAGTTAAATAAAAAATGCTTTCCATTTCTTCATGATTAAAAAAATATATATTTATAACTTTGTGTTAAAAAGAGATTTCTTCTTCAAGGTAATCAATAGGTTGAGGTTAAACAAAAATTCTTGGGGAATCCAATTTTTGCTAGTGGCATTGTTGAGGATTAGTACAAGATGTTAACTTATGATATATGTTTTTCACCGAAAAAACCCTAAAGGGTTTTTGATCCATTTAATTACATCATTCTCCTCTAGATTGCAAATATAGTGAAAGATCATGAAGTTGTCAAAATAAAATGGAAGACCAAATGGATGATTGGCAATTGAAGATTAAGGCAAATTTTATTAGTTTTGACTTGAATCTAGAGGGTAACATTAGAAATCATAGCAATTTTTATAGTTAAAGAAAAACTCCTTCCATTTCTTTATGATTAAAATAAATTATGTATAAATTTGTCTTAAAAAGAGATTTCTTTTTCAAGTTAATCAAGAGGGGGAGGTTATACATAAATTCTTGGGGAATCCTTTTTTTTAGCTAATGGTCATAGTCGAAGATTTGTATAAAATGTTAAATTATGATATATGTTTGTCAAAAAATAAAACCCTAAAGGGTTTTTGATCCATTTAATTACATCATTCTCCTCTGAAATGCAAATATAGTGAAAGATTAGGTTGTCAAAATAAAATAGAAGATCAAATGTATGATTGGCAACTATAAGAATCCATTTTTTCCATTTGTCTTTGAAAGCCCCGAATACACATGGTTTCAACCTAGTAATTGTAAACTTGGGCTCCCAATAGGGATGAGAAGTACTATTAAAATATGATGAATGAAGGATGATTGCAAAGGCACCCCACATATAAAGTAGTTAGAAATTATGATCCCCATTTTCCAAGAAAATTCTAAATATGTCACCTATACATCCAATATTTTGTTGAGCCAAAAAACACATTGGCTCTTCCATATCATCAAGGTACTTTCTTAGCAACAACATACTCTAAATGATGTCTTTACTGTGGTAAATTCTTTTGTGATGTTTGACTTTTATAACTTAATTTATCATGAATAGGATTTTTATTCAAACTCGCCTTTTAAATTTGGGCCAATAAACGACTCCCACATCATTAAGATAACTTCCTTAAACTATGAAAAATCATTCCGCGTAAAAAGAAAAAAAAATATATTTAATATAATATACATTTTAATTAATTAAATATCTCTAATTTATTTATTACTCTAAAATTAAAACATTAATTATATAATTTATTAAATATGCATATTGCATTTTGATGAGAATTTCGTTTTCGATACTATAAACCACATAATTTAGTAGGTCTTAGCCTTACTACAGTTATAGGGAGAGTGCACATTTACTAAGAAGTAAAAGTCCCTTTAGACCTGGCGTTACTTTCGGTTAAAAATATTGCATTGGGGTCAAATTTCTTTGCGCTTCCACGTATTCTAACAAATCTCTGACGTCTAACTTGCTATAATCATTGCAAAGTAGTTCAAATCAACGTGACGACATATAAATCTAGTTGTTTGGTTGTGTTGTACTAGCCGCAGATACCGAGAATGAACCATTAGTAAAATAAAAGTTTATTTGATTGAGAAAGAACAACTATTGAATTGAAAGCCTTTGCAATTGTCAAACCTGGAGAGGAAAAAGTCAGAATTAGCATATAATTGCATGATATTCTCTACATTTGCTATTTCGAGAATTTATGCTTAGCAGCTTACATTCATTCTGCCTGGATAACATTACAGCGAGTTTAATTTTCACACATTAACATTGTCGACCGTACACTTTCAACTACTTCTTTAAAATAAATTAATAATCTCCATATTGAAGGCTTCTAGATTATTATTCCCAGAGCCTTATTCATAAAGGACATATTTAGTGTGAAATTTCACTTTGTTTTAATGGAATTAATGGATGTTGATGAATTCTTTTTTTAGTTGCTTATCCTCTTCAACCCGCCCGTCTACCCACGTACCCAACCAACCACCACCACAAACCCCAAAAGTAAAACAAAAAGAAGAAAAGAATATTAAATTTAATTTGGTTTGTAGTTTTGCATTCTAGGGTTGATCTCGTCTTGAAAGAGCAGTAGTTTAGTTAGGTTAAGCGTGTCATATTTATATAAAAAATAACATTTTAATGTATGAAAGATGTTTTTCAGGTTACTAAATTTTATTTATTTTTTTAAATATTTTTAATTTGGAGTAGGATTTTATATAATAAAGTTTTTTTAAAAAAATATGTATTATATTTTATATGATAAAACATAGTTTAGAATTTAAATTTAAAAAAATTAATTATAAAAAACAAAGATGGAAATATAATGTTCATTCACTATTATAAAATTTTATATGATTTCGGAATGAATGTTGCTTCCCAATGCTTTGTATCTAATGTTCCAAATCAATTTAAAATAATAAAATAAATTAACATTACATACTCTTGTTTAAATGGACAGTTTATAAATTTGTATGTGATATTTATTTTAAAGAAAATCTGTTAAATCTAATGTCCCATTATCTTTCTACTTCCTTGTTTGATAAACTTAGCCCTCAAACTATATGTAGCAGACAAGTTTAAAGGCGAGGTTGAAAATCCTTTGTTTCTTCAAATTAATGGTAATTCTTAAATTTCTGCTAAAAGGATATCGTCCACTTTTGCAACATACGTAGAACAATACAAGTCTACTATTGGATCCTCCAATTTATTGTTTTCCTTGGACAAGTTAATGAGATTCGAAATCTTTTTAGTTTATTATTATTAAATTGACAATATGAACAAAGTGAGGAGAAGCAAGTAGTGTATAGAGCCATCTCAGACATACAATTGATTCAAAGATTTAAGTCTTCAAAAAATAACCATTTTGGGCAAACAGTGAAAAAAAATGCAAGACATTTCACAATTTGCAGTGATACCCTGAAATTGAAAACATTTATAAGAGATCAAAAAAAAATTATCATTAATTTATGATAAATTTTAGTTAGGAATTGCTATTGAGTTGGATTCTTTTTAGATTGCAAAATACACCTTTATTAATATAATGTAATATAGTACATTGGTAGTCATATCAAAATAAAAAAGGTAGAGATGTAACACCTTAAAAGCCAAGTCACGTTAAACTAAATTAAAAGTATAAATTTAATATTATAAAAGGGATAATTTAAGGTCACATAAATTACAAGTTAAACTATCTTAAGTGCACATCAATAAAATAAAATGACAAACAATCATGAAAAAAATAGCAGTAGTAGCAAACATAGTTACTAGCAACGGGGGAGGAGGTGGAGGATATTAAATTTTTTATCCATAAACCCCCAAAGCAAAGGGTCTTCATCAACATGTGAGGCATCATGTCCATCATTCTATTGTTTTTTAACAGATTCTTCATGCTTGAAAGGCAAAATGGAAATGTTCAATCTTTGAAACTTATCTTATGAAGGGAACACTCCGTCACCCCCCACTCCTGATACCCCCTCCCCCCTCCAATAATTTTAGTCTTATAAAACCCATCATGGTGTGGGGACGATCAGCGATAGTAAGGAAAGGGGGTCATTTGGATTTGAGATTGTTCATGCTAAAACCCACAATCACATCCACGAGGGGGAGAGAGACGACATGGAGGATATGGAGGGTCATCGTTGAAAACATAAGGAAAATTCCCCCAGTGATCCAAGATGGTATGAATATTACGAAGCTTAAGGCAAACCTTATCTGTTAGGACCCAAACTTAAAGGGTAACATTAGAAATCATAACAATTTTTCTAGTTAAAAAAATCTCATTTCTATTTATTCATGATTAAAGCAAGCATTATTTATAGTTTCCCATATCTTATAAAATGTCAACATGGAAAGTCCACCAAAATTTGTTGTATCTTGTAAGAATTAAGGCAAAGTACCCTAAGAGAGCCATTTACCAGATGAGTAATTCAAGTCTAAAGAGTTCAAAGAGGATGTGAATCCAACTCCAAGAAGACTAGACATGAGGGAAAACTATAAAAGAAGCTTAACACTTTTTAGCTAGTGACATGCAAGTAAAATGGGATTTAAAACCCCAATGTTCTTGAGACAGTCACCTACAAGCAATCCTTGGTAGAGAATACACCATGGAAATAATATTTGTGAGGATTGATGAGAGCATCCCAAATGTTAGCTAGCCTTCTATCCCAAACAAGATAAAGGGATGTAAAATTACATCACTGATAGAGGGTTTTAGTTTCAATGTTTTGAGGAGCTAACATATTATACCCCATTAGAGGAGATAAATAACAAAATGTTGTAGATGTAGGCCAATGCCAACCCCCCCCATGCCATGAGGGAGGTAACATCAATCTTGTGTAAATACTCCTCAAGTATGGAACTTGGAATCTCAAAAATGATTTTTACATCTTTTTTAAAGATTAAACTTAACCTTCACAAGATTATCAGAGAGCTAGTCATGTCTAACCTTTAAGAATAAATCCCAAATGGTTTTAATACACTTTTTAAAGAATCTCAAAGCTGTTTCCCATGGGATCATGGTAGAGGGATCATTGTTAAAATTGAGCAATGGGGACTACCACAGGGAATAACAATTTAAAGAGATACCATTTATAAAACCCTCCCCTAACTAAATAAGATGAATTTTAATCTATTCTCAAGCCTTCTAGATGTTCTTCATAAAAAAATACCTTCCATCTTAACAGGAAGAGGGGTAATGAGAAGGATTTTAAAACCAATACCTTTAAAAGCCTTTATGCCAAGATGACCTTCTTAAAAAATCAAATGTGACAACATTACTTTTTAAGAATTCATCACCTTCTAAACATTTGACAATCCATTTGACACCAAGAGATAGTCCTTAGAATTTAATGTCAATGAGCTCGAGTCTTCCTTCCTCTTTAGGTTGACAACAAATGTCCCAAAAAACTTCATGGAATAATTTTATGCACTTCAGAGTTAGCCCATATAAAATGATGTAATTATTTTTCTAATTTAGTATTCATAGCATTGGAAGGGTCCCATCAAGAGGAGTATTAGACATGAGTAGCATAAAAAATCTTAAGGAAGATTTAAAATTATCCTACTAATGATAAGGTTTTGATGATTTAGAAGGGTATTTTTGATCAACACTTTGAACCACATAAGACCACAAATCATTGGATGAGGATCTAAAAGCAAAGGGAATGAATACAGATTTGAACTAAACTCTAGGTCGAATTCATTGCCATTGAAATTCTGGTAGCCAAGGAGGGTTGGAAGAAATATATTGGTGATAACACTATGTTTTATTCCATTTTATGGAAGACCCTATAATAGAGCATAATATATTAATGAATTTCATAACATTATTAAAAAATATCCTTCATCCTAAAGGATATGCAAAAATTCATCTGTGAAGTTACCATTAATCAATTAATGGTTTGGATTAGGAGAAAAACATGCTTCACCAAACCCATAGAATTATATTTAGCCAAAAGATAACTAAAACCCTTAACAATCAAAATGTAAAGAGAAGGAACTAAAGGATAACTTTATTGATAAATCTATGTAGTTAAAAATGATGAGATTGGGTACTAGTTATAGTAACGAAAGCATGAACATATTGAACAAACATGTTGAAAACATGCACAAAACTAGTGCTAAGACTAAGAGATTGAAACTTTGCTATAATGAAAGGACACTATGCTCTATCATAAGCCTTATAAAAACCAATATGAATAAATAAGTCCATCTAATTGGAAACTTTAACCCATTCCATACCTTCCCATCTAAAAATTATATTGTCCAACATTTATATATGTTGAATAAACCTTTTTTACTCACTTTTAGTAATTAATGGAAAAACATGCTTAATTTTGAGGGCTAAATATTTTGGAATTATTCGACAAGATACATTGATAAGGGTGATAGGTATCCAATTGGTATCACTATCCTTATGGATTAACTTTATATTACCTTGATAAATGAGAGATCTAAAATAATTCATCGAAACAACTTCATAATGGACTCTATGAAGACCATGTCCCATAGTATCCCATAGGGTTTGATAAAACTCACAAGGAAAACCATCAACACATGGGGAATTTTGAATGCCAATTTCCATAAAAAATTACTTAAGATCATTCAAGATGAGGGGTCTATCACAACGAATGCTATGTGATTTAGAAATAATGAAATGGATGATACAAAGTCATTGAGAGAGAATCTTTTCATTCATGAATGGAGGGATCAACTAAAAACACACCACGATAATGATGAATAAAATCCTACAAAATATTAGGTAATTTTATAATTCTTGCCAAAGCATACTATTTGGAATTTTATTATTTCACGAATGTGTCTTGACCAAAGGAGAGAAAAGTTTTTTTTGGTTACATTATCTGTAACATTTTTCCAATGCATATACGCTCAAAGTTGTGATCCTCTAGGTTTATATGCCTCTTCAATTTTTAGATAAAGTCTGCAAATGGTTACTTGATACTAAATATGATTATTGAGAGGCAAGGCTTAAATCTCTTATGAAACCCTAAGGAATTCAAAGTTTAAGACATGATGAAGGCAATGTAATAAGATAACATCTTTTTTTTCATATATTTGACTAAAAGTGGTGGAATAAGAAATGGCATCGTACCACCATTCAGTCCAACTAATATCTCTAGTGTGTTTGGGAACCAAATTATAAATTCAAATAATATGCCCATTACTTCTTTAATGTTTCATATGAGTTTTGTTGAGATAGAACTATGCTATTAAAGGTCTAACCTAACGATTAGTCTATTCAATATAAAATCAAATAGGGTGGTCATATAATATAATAAAGTTAGGGAGCATAAAAAACATCCAATCATGCACAAGATTAAAAGAGGTCTTGTTATTCAAAAATATAAGTATCAATACACTTAAGCATTATATCTTCTCCTTGCAAAATGTTAGACTAGGTGAACTAATGAGAATTTGAGCCCCTCCTCTGGTGGTTGTTAGGATCAAATACCCTATGTTTTTTACACATGTAGAACCATGCTTATTGCTCCCTAGTAGACTAGTGCATAGGTATATTACCCTCTTTATATTCATGATATTCAACCATGTTGAAGTCTTTGTAGATGATCTAGGGGGCATATGGTAGATAATTTACTAACCATATCCAAAGCAATGTTTATTCGACAACATCATTAGCTAAATATCGGTTGATAAGTTCAATAATACGATCGTAAAAATAAGAAAATGATCCAAATAAATTTATGAGTGGGGTATGAACCTAAAAAAATTACATTTTTAGAAAGCTCAGGTGCCAAAAGTGTGACGATGCCGCCATGGCTAGGTTCATGACAAGTGTCCTAACATAAGGCACTAGGTTGTATAGTGTGTGAAATAGACTAAACAAGGAAGTCAGAAATCTTAAATTATTACATGCAAATATTTTTGATGTGAAAAATGTTTTGATGAATTTTCTTGACCATATATTTATGACCTAGATAAGTAAGGCTTACAACATTCCATGAGTAGACTAGCATTGAAAAACATCCAGATTAATGTCATTTCCCTCTAAAAGGTCTTTGAGGTCTAGAAACAGACTAAGAATAGGATTGTGCACCATAAAATCACCTAGTTGGGAAGGGCACCTTTTATATGGTAAATACAAGCTATACCTAGAAGGTGATGGACTACAGTAATAATATTAAACAACATTGTGGTCAAGATAAATGACATTGAACTTAGAGTATAAAATTATCATCCTATAAGGGAGTTCTACGTATAGAGAAAGAATATCAAAAAGTGGTGAAGTAACAAAATTGGCCAATGCTTAAAGTTTGTGAGAGATAGGAAGTGATGCCATAACTAGTGCAAGGTGATTTGTTTTGCCAACAGAGCTTGAATAGTTAGGACAACCTATGTGTTAGTACCCAAGAGATTGTGATTTGACATTACCACAAGTATAATTATTTATCTCATTAATGACTATGATTAAACCATAAAAATTCTCATTTTGTGGTTTGGACTCATTCCCATTTTTTATTGAGTTTCAAGAGGAGTGGAAAACATTAAAGGGCATTATTGAATCATATGATTCATGTATTGAAACTTGAAGCAATTATTTGGTAAATTAATATAAAGCACCCACTATTTGAACCAATTGATTACCTTTCAAATATCTTTCGAATTCTTAAGGTATTTGGCTAGGTCAATCTAATTTCAAACCCTTTTCCAAGAACATGTTCAATAGAGCTTAGGTTGTTCTTGGAATATGAACCAATCTATTAGTTTAATGAGTTGGCCGATGAAGCCGCACAAGGGGAGAGGAAATCCATGTAATTATATCTAGATTGTGATCTTAATCTTGGTTACTCAGAGACCTAAAAGTCTTGAGTCCAATGAGAAAAATGTATAGGTGTGTTGTAAATAAACTAGGGGTCATCGCTTACTATGGCTTTGCAATGTTCTAGGTTAAAAAAGTGAAACAAGAAAAAACCCTATCTAATGTTTTATACTCTTCTAATTTCATACGATGGACATATCAATGATTGTGGTCCCACTATTTTAACAAGGTCTCCATAAGGACTCTACCCACAAAGTAAGTAACTAAAATGTAAATTTTAAAATAACTCTAAAATTTATCATATTTAAATAAATCAAATGCTCTATCATGTAAATAAGTATTTGGGTTAGAACAAATACCTCATAAATTACCTTTGGAACATATTTTCTTACTTGTTTCAAGAACATTAATACTCAAACTCCTATTACTTTTTCAGATACATCCAAAGATATAAAAACGGTGTCAACATTCATTTAACAAAAGGTTTGTAAATTTTTTGCCAACGTTCGAAGTGCCATCCCAAATCAATAAAACAAATTAAAGAAAATCATGCTTAATTCTACAAAAGATTGGTGGTGTGATAGACGGGATTAGAAACCTAAAAGTCTACAAACATTTAACTCTTCATATGGCTCCATTCTATCAATCCAATCTAATTTGATTTATGAGACAATTTCTTTTTTCTACATTAATAAATAAAATAGTATATTCTTATGCCTATTCATTGACTAACATTAATAATAACAAAAAAAAGACTAAATATATAAACCATAAAATTGTTTACTTCTTAACAAATTGACAAAATAGAATCATCCAGTTTTAAGAATATCTATCTAAAAAAATCCACCACAAAGTAAAATCATTTTCAACTTGATGCAATGGTTTTTTTTTCATAATATGATAAAAAGATGCATGAAATATGGATATAATTGAGGTCCGTGATGTCTTTTAACAATTTCGAGACTATTTTTTTCCTTTATTTTTAAATTGAAATATTTTTTCAAGTGAAAATGATTCATATCCTACTTTTTATGTTGCAGAAATGTTTTGATAAATGTTGGAAGATTTTTTTAAGAAATTTTATTAGTCATATAGCTTTGGAAAAAATAAACATAATTATAAATAAGAAGTTTTGTAAAAAAAATCAATACTTATAATAATATATTTGTGAGTGTTAAAATGATAACATTCAATTTTATATAAATAAATAATAATATATTTAATTTTAATTTAAAATTTATCATTTAATTTTAATTTCAATTTTTCATTATCTTAAATATTATTAACACTTTTGAATTGATAGTTCAAACTTTTTCATATTATTTTGTAATATTAAATATTTATAATTAATAAGAACCTAATATTTTAATTTTATTTAAAAATATATATTGATAATATTTACCTTAATTTTAATTTTTATATATAATGAATATAAACAAATTTTAAATTAAATAAACTTAAATATATATATTTAAAATGTATAAATCATATTTATTAAAAAAGTTGTATAATAAAAATAAGTCGAAATGTCAAATAAAATTAAAATCAATACAATGTGATTGACAAAATAAATTAATAAATGATCATACCATGGGTACTTTTATAGATAAAGTTTGTGCTATCATAATGTTGACTGTACTTATATGCTCTTGAGTTTCTAGACCTACACATTAGGGCGATAAAAACATGTCCATATGCATTTCGGTGTGTTTATATGACATTTACTGTGTTCCCGAAACGTTTCACAATAACGATTTTATGGTATGTGTGCATTAAAAATTCATAATCGTAATTTTACATTCACGTCAATAATGTGTAATGTATTATATATATATATGGGGCTTAGTATTAATTTTGACATAGCTTTCTCACTCTAAAAGAAAATAAAAATAATGAAGTCTGGAAATTTTTGAAAAAACTACGTTTATAATATGTTTGGAATGAAACATCCATATAGTTATGTGGTGTTTGAGCAGAATAATTTGAATAAGTATTTTGATCCCTCTTCCATATAAGAGATCAATGTAATTATTAAAATCTAATTATATTTATTTGGTAAAATGGAATTTATAAAGAAATAAAAGTAAATAATTGTCGTAATGACGTAAAATTCAATTCAATAAAATATCATTTAAATGAAAAAGTTTGGCTCTAAGTTTGACCTTTAGTATGTTGAAACTTCTCTTAAATGCTTGATTCTAATTTATCCAAAGATATAATGATGATATAGGAAAAATAATGTGCCTTGTCTTAATTGACAAAATAATGATCATAGAGTAAACAGTAGGTAATGAATAAGATGTAATATAAATGTATTAATGGATATCTTTTGATAAGCATGAAACAAACTTTAAATTCTGATGAGTAAATATAAATTTATTTAGAGTTGGAGCCATCATTAAAAAAAGGTTTAAAATATACAAGTTTTTAAAATAAGTTAAATTAAGAATAGAAAATAGAATAAGATGTTTGTTTCCTAAATTTTTATGTTTCAATAATGCCCCCATATTCATGTAAGTAAGTAAGTGAAATTGATATATCCATCAAAATGTAAATAATTTTAAATGTACACCCTTATTTAACTAGCAAATAATGAAAGGTTATGACTTTGTCTCACTAAGTTTCCATCCACACTATATTACTTGGCTTACCTGAAACAAGTGCCAATTTGTGTAAGCAGATAACTTACTCATGATAGAATTTTTTTAATTAAAATTTTAGATCAATTCTTGAAATCTAAATGAAGGACAGGAAAAAAAACTCATGTTTATTTTTTCCCACAGATTCAATCCATTATTTTTCCATCTCTATATTTTTTATTTTCTTAATGTTACAATTGACACTTATCTTGATGACATTAAAAAAATTCAATAAGTGCTTGAAATATATCTAAGCCACTTTTATTGGAATTACTAACACATAATCCTGATTTCAGTAAGTGTTTGAAACATATCGAAGACACTTTTATTGGAATTACTAGCACCTAATCCTAATCTTGGTCAAGGAAGTAGATAGATTTACCCATCTATTTGAAAATGAATTTATACAAACTCTACTTTTAAGTTGAGGTGTGAAGATCATGTTTCTCAATCTCAGTTAAAATTATTATACATTAGGAACAATAATTTGGTCATTAACTATTATTAAAAAAATTATAATTTAAATTCTCTAATCATATGATTAAAAAAAATTAGATAAAATGTTCAACTATATAAACATGTAATTTGATTTTTACATGTTTATAATTTTCAAATCATTTCTATATTGTATTAGTATTCATTCATTGCATATCATATCATTGAAAGTTCATTTTGAAAATGGGATCAACTTGTATATACCATGTAATAAAAATCTCTAGATGGGCCAAATAAAAAGTTCATAATATATAAAAGTATTGTTCCACCATAGATGCAGGATAACTACCATAATAACCAAGGCACCAAAATTGTATCTAAATTTAAATATAAGCAACATAATACATATGTTATATTTAATTTAGTAAAACACAATCTTAATTACCACACCTAAGTTAATGTCTAGAAGAAAGACACAACTCACCAAGCATGATGAAGATTGGATCCTTTAAAAATTAAAAAAAATACACTTATAATAAATCATTCATGGATAAATAGTCAATAACACATTGTAAAAATCACAATGTACATTATTCATACAATATGAGATGTATAAGATACTAACAAAATAATTATTAATGAATACAATGTAATTAAATATGATAAAACAAAGTAAATTGTATATATTATCATGTAATAAATTGATTAAATGGTAATGTCTCCTAAACTAGGACATCTTGTCTATGAAATTTACCCTTCTAATTTTTGGGTGCACAATGTGAAATTGAAATCTATATAATCCATGAATCTACATATCACTAATCGAAGAAATGCTATGATTTATACATACATACATAAATACATACGTGAAAGTGTTTTAATTTTTTTATATTACCTTATTAATTTTTTTTTCATGTTTTTCAATGTTTTAAGTTTAAAAAAAATCAATGTTTATGAAATTTTTAATTACTTTGGACTCTATAATTTTTCGCTTTTTTAAGTTTTAACTTTGATCAATGTTTTTGAGTCATTGTGTTTTGCTAATGGTTTTCAATTCTACCCATATTTATATGTTTCTACCTTTTGATGGTTAGCATATGAGTTATGTATGCATCAAATATGCTAAACATAACATGATAGATTGGATTCATATTGTATTGAGTATCATGATTTGTGTAATATTCCAATCCAAATATATAACATTGGTACCAAAATTTAGTATAGATTATAAATGCCATGACATATTATATATACAACTACATGGTAAGGTCATATAGAAAGAGAATCATAAGCTAAGTATGTTTATGTATATAGATATGACCTATTTTCCACCAATATTCTTTTTCAATCAAATCGGTATAATATTGATAAATATCATATGTCAATGTAGTGTATAAATTATAGAGATTAAGGTTAAGAATATATAATCTCAATTATATATAGTAAACATGTGTGGGTTAAATTCCCCCCATAATAAAATTTGTCTCATATAAACCAAAGTGAAAAATATATTCACGTGAATAATGCATATACCAATCAAGTAATGCCAAGATGTAAACAATTCTAATGCTTAGACAGGCCAAACTAATAAAATAAGTAAATTAATGCAAGTAATATTGCTTGTGATAGTGATACATTTATAATAAATACAATGATTAGGATAAAATAATAAGTATCATACCCCCACGATAAAATTATGCTAAAATAACACTCAAATAAACTCATAAGATGTCAATGAGATACGTGTAGGGTTTCAATTGCCTCAAAGGAAAATGTGTACACATAGATGTAGTAAATAAGTATTGTTATTTTGTATGATTTCTTCATCAAAAATATATATATGATTTTTTATGAAACCATATTTTTTTATGTTTTATTTAAAAATAAATAAAAAATATAAACTATCACAAGAAAGCATAAGGTGTTACATGAAATAGAATAAGCATGATTCACAAAGTGAAAGAAGGACATGAGGACGATTATAAGCATATGAAACTTTATTTATAAATTAATGTATAAATTGATACAATTTATTTATTAATATGTTGTCATCATCATAGGATTTGTATAAATGTTTGGAATGGGACCCTCACTCCAATGGTCAAGGCCAACAAAACATAACATGACAAATGTAGTAATTTACTATAAGAATTTTGATGAAAATAGAAGGAAAGTGCCAGAAGAAACATAAAATATATAAGAATACAATAAAATATAATAAAGAGACATATATTTAAGTCATACGGTGATGTTAAAATGTAAATAACACATAAAGATCCATTTACGTATGTAAGAAATATATACCTTATGTAATTAGTCAAAAATAAACATGATTCATGTAAAGGTAGTTCTATATAGAAATTGTGATTTCTTAAAAAAATAACAAAATCTACCCTTTGAGATATATTTCATTTTAATCATAAGCATATCTAAATATATTTTCCTACATCTTACACAAATTAAGGTATATCATAAAATTACAGTGTGAAAAACATGGAATAATAATAATAATAATAATAATAATAATAATAATAATAATAATAATAATAATAATAATAATAATAATAATAATAATAATAATAATAATAATAATAGAATTTTATTTTTAATTTTTTGATTTAAAAAACACTAAGAAGAAGGAATATTTAAAGAACAACCTATAAAATAAAAATGATATGGACAAGATTATGGTATCGTAAATATGTATAGATGATGTTCATGAAATAGATGTAATAAATATTATATTTAATGGTACATTTGAATTTTTATTATTTATAAATTATAAAATGTGCATCGTAGTATGCCTCAAGGTATATAACTCATACTTAGGAATCGTGATGCCTTAAATGAGATCATTTGAATTGTATGCTATAACTCAGTTAAAGGAATAATCATTTGCATATGGATATTATTTTGAATAAAATTAGGATTCATATATATGATGGAAAACATACATTCTATGCAAATAATTTAAGTTTTAAGATAATAAAGAGAAACACTAAATATAAACATAAGAGAAATATTTGTATCTAATATTTCCATAAACATTAGCCAAAGTAAGCATTTTTCATGGAGTTATCAAAAAAATAAATTTCCTTATGAAACCATTATGTACCATATCCATAAATTTAAGACTTTACTAAGATGTCTCAGCTAGTTCCTGATAGTGAAGTATAAATACTATTATCATATAGCATAATTAATCTTTTTTACCACAAGGTGATGTTCACCAACTATGATTTAATGGATGAACTTTTATAATTTTTATCTAACATACACATTAAGCTTGTATATGTAAATTTTCAAAAATTTAAATCAATTATTTCAATATTTAATTTTTATATAAATATCAATAAAAAATAACATTTTGTTCACACACACACATATCACACACACACAAACACGCGTGCACACGTACACACACACACACACACATGTACATATGTATGTGTGTGTATCAAGTTATAAATGAGATAAAATTTATGAACGTATCATCAAAAACTCAAGACAAAAGTACATTTTCAACTACTATGCCAAGAACAAAGATTTATGTTTACCTAATCCAGATAGTTGAGTGATAAATAATTTTTTGGAATGTAATGTAATCTAGTTACATGAACCAATTCATTGAGATCAAAATATATTCCCACCTAATAAAAATAATACAGTTTCAATTTATTATGATCAATGGGGATCAACATATTCAACCAATAATTTTTATATATTACACCATAAAATTCAAGATCTAATCGATGGGAACATTATATTAAGAGATGAAAATACCTATAGTGTCAATTATTTTTGTCTATTTACCTTATTAATATTTAGAAACCCATTTTCAAACCATGATGCTCTGAAGAAAGATAATTTGCTCATAGAATCAATTAAATAAATTGAACATAAGCTTCTTAACATCATTGGCATGCTATCAGGTTCTCAACAACATCCAAATGTTATAAATTTCCATATACATAAAACATATATTGATGGTTTAAATAATGTTCTTTTATATATACATGATCTGTTTACCCTCAACCTTCAATCACACATTGTATTATGATTTATAATGGTTCTATAAATAATCTTATTTTAATTTCATTATTATCCAATAAAGGATTGAATCATAAATAATTAGGTGTTTAACCAAAACATTACAAAATCATGATGTACATAAGTATAAACCCTTAGAATTTATAAATTATCCTCTAGTAATTAGTCCTAGGATGGGTTTACTTTAGTTATAAGTTATATCATATTTAAGATTATGTAATATTTCTCACTAACATTTTTTAATATATGAAATAAAGGTAATAGCTTCAACTCTCTATATGTATATTATTTTAAAAAAATAAGAAATAAAAAATCCACACTACTCATGGTTCACTTAACTAAAGACCTATTCATTGACTAACTAATATAATTCATAAGGTAAATATAGTATGTGACTTAATAAAATAATTATTTTAGATCCAAAAATGAAGTGATATTATGCACCTATTATTTTTGTGATAAATTAATCACTTTTTATTGAGTGTTTTTCTCAATCCCTAATTATCATAGTTACACCCTTAAGATAAGTTTCACTTGAACAAGAAAATTCTAGGGTTAAATTATGACCTAAACTTAGCATTATGGAATAGAAAATTATTTCAAAATAATTTATACCACCTATACCACATCACATATCTCTCCTTATTGATATCATTTAAGACATACATATTTTTCTTAGTCCTTTTGGCATTGGCAATTAGCCTCCCTGATTTTGCTCTCCTTCTATCACACCCTCTATCATGAAAGGTCATTGTGTGTCCTTTGTTTCACACGTATCTTACACTAATCAAGTTATTTTTAAAGTCTTACACATATAACCCATTCTATATCATGGTTTTCCAATTATCCAAACTCAGGATACCCTTTCCAACAATATTGACATTTGTGTAATCTCTAAATCTCACCATCCCTGCAACATTCTTCTTTAATGAAATGAAATTTATCTTATTTCCTATGATGTGGTTTGAGAAAACACTATGTATATACTATTTCATGCCTCCATCTTTTATGTGAAAGGTAGTTTGAGCTATCATAGATTCTTATCCTTTAGTCTTTTTCTCTTCCTTCACCTTGTCGATAAGGTCTAACATCTTGATCCACTTCTTAGTGGTATGAATATATACCCTTTTATTTTTAATGATATTCCTCATATACCTTATCTTGAAATCCCTTATAGTATGTCCTCTTTGATCATAATTTTAGCATAGAATTCTTATTCTACTATTGAAATAGGCATTCATCTTATTCCTCCATGAGGAATTGATTTTAGCATGATGTCTACAATCCATAGCTCTATGTCCATATTGGTTGAGTGATAAAAATTAACCATTTAAGTAGTTCACATACCTTGTTTTTCTAATGTTAAATGTTGCACCTATACCTTTGTTGTCTATTGAAATAATAGAATTATTCTTGACTCGTTGATGATCAATTTGAGTCTCAAATATGATAGTTTATCCATAGGTATTTATTTTATCAGTACCATCACTTCTTGATGGTCTATTATCCTTTGAGGTTTAATTATACTTATTTTTATTTTCATCTTATTTGAACCCAAGACCTATCTTATCATGTGGAGACCTTTGACAATTGAAAATATCATCAAGGACTTCAATGGTCTTTTCAAATTTTTGATGTGTCTTTAATTTGATTATTTACTAATCCAATTCTGCCTTCAAGGACTCCATTTATATTCCAAACTTTGTGCATTCTTCTTCCTTAGTCTTAATATTTGTAGTGATAATCTCTATTTGAGTTTCCAACTGTTTGATGATCTCCTCATGTTAATTAGTGTTGTTACTTAGTCTCTCTTCAAAGAGATTGATTTGTTCTTAATATCTCTTAACCAATAATCTTAATTTCTAATAATTCCTTCTTTGTAACTTTAACTCTTCTATATCACTCAAAAAAAATTCCTCGTGGTTTACTTCATCCTCTTCTTCATTTAATTCTTCATCTTGCATAAGACTTTTCCCTTTTCAAGAAACCTCAAAGTCTAATTTTATATCAATGAATAGATTTTCATTGCTGTCATGATCATTACTGCCATCATCACTATCAGATATTTTTGTGTCACTCATATCAAAAGACCTACTCAATTATTTGGTATAGAAACTTCTCTTATTATTTAATTACCCTTTCTTGCCTTCATACTTTTGTAAACACTTTTTACTCTTTTCAAGATTGTAGAACTTCTTATCATCAACATGATATTCGTCATGCTCATTCTAATCCTTGTTAGGGAACTTGGATTCAAAATGACTAATATTACCATATTTAAAGCACTTAAATTGAAAATTTCCCTTATACTTTCTTGATCCTTTCCTTAGTTTTCTAATAAACATGGATTTTATCTTGTCATCATGAATATCTATATCAACGTCATCCTTGACCTTTTTACCTTATGAATTTTTCATATATTTGAATGCAAATTACTTATTGTAAGGTATTCCATCACTTTTTCTCATTTCATAGGTAGTCAAGATGCCATGAAGCTCATCCATGTATAGTATGTTGAGATATTTGATCTCCTCCACAATAAATGTTTTTCAATCAAAATCAGATGTTAGGGATCTTAATACATTTTTTAGTACATTTCATTCTTCCAAATTCTCTCGTACACCTCTGATGATATTTACCACTTCATCTACTCTTAACATATAAGATGCAATGTTTTCACCCTCCTTCATTTTTAAACTTTTAAAATACCTTTGGTGGGTCTGTAGTTTCTCATATTTGACATTGGTGTCTACTTCATAGATGGTTTGCAACTTTTCCCAAATCCCCTTGGATATATCACAATGTGTGACCCTTACAAATTTTACCTTTGAAATACCACATATGATGTCATTCATTTCCTTAGAGTTATTTTCACTTGCCTTCTTACATGTTGCATCGGTTGGTGAAAAAGGAGGTGGAGTGAATCCATTAACAATAGATTTCCATATGTCATATCCCAAGGACATTATGTAGATATTTATGATAATGATCCAAAAATCATATGTAGTTCCACCAAAGAGAAGGGCCTTGTTGGTTGAGAAACCTCACTGTAGTTGATGACTAGACATGCTTGTGCTTCTAAGATCTCCTTTAAGTTGTTAGGCCTAATTTAAAGGACTAGGCTTTGATACCAATTTTTAGAAGCACAATTATTGAGAGTGGGGACGAGTTTGTTTGAAACTTTATTTTATTTAAACATGATTCATGTAATCAACAAAGTGATCTATCAATGCATAAAGAGCCATTCACATGACCATGAAATAAGAAAACACATGTATGAATGGGAAAACCTCAAGGGGAAGAAAACACAATATGATAGATAAAAATAGACTAATATCCTATGAAATAAAATATAAAATTTGGTTGAGTACCAAATCAACTTAGATAACCAACCCCAATAATGTCAAACACCCACTTGACAAGGCTTTATCATGCACCTACTTGCAATGAAGCACCAACTACCTAAGTGACTTAGCACTAACTTATCCACCTCCCGATTTATTATCACCTTATACACCTCTACTCTTATAGTATGGTCTAAAACTCTTTTCAAAACTTCATTGTTTTGAACCATGCATATTTTTATCCACATATATTCTTTCACACCCAAATAGGCTCAAACTACCGTGTATATATATTGGTTTCATGGTCACACACCACTTGATCAACCATAAACATTCAACCCCTTAATTTGGAAATAAAATAGGGTTTGGGATATATTATAAACATGGTTCATTAATAATTTTATCCCTTTTTGTTGTAGCAAGATTTAGTTAGGCCTTACTTCTTTAGGTCTCATGGAGACCTAATTGCTTTAGATCTATTGTCTTAACATTAAAACATGATCTTCTTGGGCATAGATGGACTTATCCAAAGATAAAAAAACATTAAACCATTAATACAATAGAATCCTATAGCCTCCTCCATACTTTTATATACCCTCATCTTTCATTCATACAATAAAAACTTTTATAGGACAAACTACCCTATTAGGCCTATGTACCTCAAAAGATTGTCTTACAGTAATGAATCTCAAAAACCCTTAATATAGTCAACCATGACAATTGAAACATGTGTATATATTCTTCATGACCTTAAATTCATCAAAAAATGCTTTTAATGCGTTCACTTATGAAATAAGAGCTCAATAATGTCTTTGTAACTCACTTACATAGAACTACCAAAAATGCCTCAAGAACCAATCATGATGAATTAGGCCTCCAACACTTGTGTATAAAATTTTAACAACTTATGATGAATACATATCATTCTATGATTTATTAATAAAATCCTAATATATAACATTCATTTGGTCTAATGGAAAATATTGCTCTTGCAGACCAATTTCTTGTCCTTATGTTTCACAATCCTATCTGAACTAGACATACCATTATGTGAGAAACATTTTCATTAAATATAATAACCTCCCAATATTATAAAAATAATTAACATGACATATAATTCATATATAAATTATTCACTCATTTTATTGTATAAATCTATAATACATAGACCCTTAAATCCATCTCTTCATCTTTGCCTAGGTTTTACACTATTCACACCATTAGGTCTATCTATGATTGGCTTACTTAGATGACAAAATTATAAAAATTTAAGGATATAAACTATCTATAAATCATAAAAGGCATGTATAATGAGTCTATATATTATTTTACCATCCATTTTATTTTCTTGACCAATACAACTTTTGAGAACTACATAAACTTCTTCACAAATAGGCCTATATTTATTTTCTCTCTCATCTAACTAAACAACACACCTAAAGGTACCTGGGAGAGTTTAATACATGATACAATAACTTATCTAAGGCATTTTAATCTATATTCATCTGTTTTGAACAAAATCTTTCATATTCTGTCTTTATTACAATTTTAAGGAGGTTTAATATAGGTTTTGGTATTAACAATTGTTAATAAAGGAATGCCACTTGAATCCAAATATAGTTCCTAAGTATCTTATATATTATCTCTAAACATCTCTCCTTAATATCTCAAACTCCCATGTAGAGGTTACACCTACCAATGAATGTCAAAAAATGCTTCTCAGGGTTGAGACCTCATTCTATGAGATTGAGAAGGCCTAGAATAGTGATTCATGAAATTTTAATTCAAATATTGACCTAAAAATTTCTTATAACACCTAAAACACTTATCTCACCTATATCCATCCTATCATGTGAATACTTACCTTGAAATTTGATCTTCATACCTTTCTAGTCTAGGCAGGGTCTAAGAGTGGTCTGAATGCAAACTTAGAATAAAGGTCCTACCCATATAGACTCACCATAAAAATATCATGAATCATTTTATACCTTAATCACATGCTCAAAAAATTCCATACAACCTATACATACATATATTCATTCATTTCACCATTCACATACCTCTTCATGCCATGACTATGCTTCTTATGCACTTGACATCAATAACCTATACCTTCTCATGCAGATATAAGGCATTAGCTAAATAAAATTTCTCTCTTTATATTTATCTCATTAAAAAATTCTTCAATGCACCTTTTCACATTAGACATTGCCAACTATACTTAATCATATTTGACATTAACCTTCACAAGATGCACCTTCGACATCAATGATAATACTCAAAATTGTTATCCCCAATGAACTAAATGTTTTAGATAACAACAATATGAATAATTATGATGAATGTTGACTTAAAATTCTAAACTATGTTACAATTCCTCATTAAATTTATGAACTTTCTAATTTTGTTGATGATGATAATATGCATGATGATTTAACACATAACAATGAATAAAATTAAATGGAAAATCAAAATGCTTAAATCAAGAATTAATAAAATTCCATGGAAGCTCTTAATATTCAAAGTAATAATAAATTAAATGATACAGGAACATAAAATGAATAAAATACTAAAGATAACACTACAAAAATACCGAATCAATAAATTTTACCATCAGTACCACCTCCTAGGATTTTACGTAGAAGGTTAATGTAATTAATTGAATTTGATGAAAACATTTTAAAACAATTCTCATGATATTTTATTAATTCCATTCAAGAAAAATAGATGAAATAATTTGGGATAAATAATTTTAAAAATTAAATGATAGTCAAAGATGTCAATTTACTTTTTGACTAATAAAATTTATTAAGATGAGACCTTGATTCCCTAAGAGTAAAAACATATAATATTAATGGTGATAACAAGGTAATTTAAAAAAATATACATGATGCATACCATAATATAAGTGTGAAAATATGTACCAAAGAGAATTACACTACCAAGTCCACATAATTACATCTTGTATAATAAGTGATCAAAGAAGTAGATCACTGAACAAAAATATAAAAAATAAATTAATCGGGATGCATAAAAGAATTGATGATGCAAATAAAAATTAGTTTAGGGCATTCTCTAGTAAAATTCCATGAAAATACAATGCTATAATTGATGCTCTCAAAGATTTACTTGGATAATTTTTGACATACAACATAAGGGTTTCCCCCATTACATGAGGTGTAATGAAAATAAGATTTAGTTATTTTAAACATAAATTTCGTCCATAACGTTTCTTGGATAATATCTAGACATAAATATTTTCTATGATTTTACAAAGATATCCATAATTTTATATTATTCAAAGGTATTTTGAGATGGTCATACCCTTATATGTCAAAATAAATCATACATGTTGACTATTCAATGCATTATGATATTTTATGTAATGCATATTGTAGTTTACATAGCGACAAAATTTGATAGGAGTCTTGCATGTAATTTCCACAAAAATAATCAAGGGAATTTATTCCAACCATTTTTTGCGAGATACCAAATGGAAAATTATTTTTATAAAAAATTATGTTTGGACATAATTTGTAACATTTTTAGGGGATTACAAAAATTTGAAAATTATATGCATGAGGATATTAAAAGTGGAATCAGACAAGAATTAGTTAGTTTTATCAAATAAAAATACATGACATATAAATTAAAAAATGTTAAGGAATCTAAAATCTATGAGATTGTGACTAAACAAATACCTCTCTAAAAATTTACGGTCTAATTCTAGGATAAATTCATTTATAAGTATGCAAGGCACACATATAGAGATAGATGGTTGGATTAATAATTAATTTTAAATAAGGATAAATTCCCATTTAGTTGCATTGTTTACATATCCATCTCTGCTAAGAATTATGTATTTAGACTACAAATTTAGGTTTAGTCATAGTACAACAACTCAATATATGTTTTGATTTTCATGCATATAGCATTCATGCATGCATGTGATAACATATATTAATATTTTAAAATATTAAGGAATTTTAATTTATATTTTTGTGATGATCGATCAAATTATACGTGTAAGGATGTTTTGATATGTTCTATGAAAAGTTGAATAAAAAACATTACTTTGAATCAACATTATATTTGGCCATATAATTATACATCAAAATTTAAGAACATGTGGATATTTTATTGGTTAATCAATATATAAGTTAGTATTACTGTAAAATATATTTTGAATTTTGATTATGTTGGACATGGAAAATGATAACATGATCATTCTAGATCATGTGTGAAAATATCCATTTTTAGAGAGGAGTTTAACCTCAAAGATGACACTAATTTTACTCTTGAAAAATTACTATTAAATAGTGTAATTAAAAAATAGCCCATGGTGCTCAATAAAACTCTAGTGTTCATAAATATTTTTGGTCGATGGGAGAAGAACAATCTATAAGAAGTGAGGGTTTTATGATAATAAGAGGACCAAGTGAGATCAACTCATTCTATAGCTCAAACTAACAGTCTTGGATGGTTCATATGTGGCACATGGTATGTTTGTTTTGCATGTGTGTACTTTGTTTGGAATGAGTCTGAGACACAAGTGTGAAGGATGCATGAATCTATGTACCTCTGAGTCTAACCAACACATAATAGGTTCCACTAGCATTATAAACTACATATATGATATTATCACATGACTTTGACCATGTCTATGATCTAGTGCAATCAGTTACAATATTAATCATTATGTACAAAATTCTCATAATCAATAAACATCATTATGAAAAAAAATTATATTTTGTGATGCAAGGCATGTTTTAGCACTTATTACATATGAAGACAATGAAAAGGAAAAATATTACTACTTATGTTAGTGTGTAGAGGAAAAAATAAATTTATTTCATCCATCATAGTTGTGGACAACATTGACTATCCCATTGGGTTTGTGTTAGTTTGAAAATATTTACTATCCTATAATAAATTGTTATGTATGGTTGTTTTAAAACTATGAAATATATAGGAAAATTATGCAGTATTGGAATTTTGTTCTTGCAAGAAATGTTTAATTTCCCAAATATTAGGGGAGGCCATTACATACGAATCTATGAAAGGTTCATGAGTTTGACCATGAAACAATTCTTGCTATTATCAATAGTATAGCATATCCTAGCGATTCATTGGATTGAAATTCTAAGGTATGTTGAGTTTATAAATGTAAATATATTTTCTTTTATCAAATTTTATTGATTTTGCAGATACAACATATAAATATCAATTTAATTACATAGTAACATATTTATTGTTGGTTAGTGGTGAAAATAAAATCACGCATTCATGTGGTTAGAACTGTTATTAAATATTTTAATATTATTGAAGCTAATATAAGCTTAATAAAATCTAAACAGAAGGTTGGTATTATTATTATATAATTGCATATTCTATTGTGGAAAGAATGGGTACTATGTCTTGTCACTATGTGGATTCAGAGATCACGGTCTAGGAACACATATGATTTACCTATATAGATGTGTTGAAAAGATGTAATTTTATGGGAAGTTCGTAAAAGTGGAAATTGTAGCTAGAGGACAAGAATTTCTCTCCCAACTATACATAAAAATTACTATTTAGCAATGACTAGTATAACATAAGCCATAGATTTGTCTCTTATGTTGGATCACCAAGATATAGGGTTAAATTAGAGGGATTCTACAAGCATTTTAAATTTATTTTGATTTATTAAAATGATTTAGAGTTTTCATTCTATGTCCATGTAAATTTGGCCCTGAAAACAAGAGTTATATTGTATTAGGAAGGATGTTCTTTAGGCCATAACAAGTACTCCATCTCTTAACTGATCATGGTCATAGGCCAATAACTTGGTCTTGAAAATTATTAACAACATTAACATGTTGGATATTCCATTTTTAACCATAGAAAACATGAGGTGGGGATATCCAACTACACATTGAACTTTGACATCATTTGTTATAAGTGTTTTAGTGTTCTGGAGTAACTGTAAAAATGCATATATGTGTGGCTTAAAAAGTTGAATTCATTGTAATTTATGTAACTTTAATATCCATATATGTTTCAAATGAAGGAATTTTACTGGGATTTATCGAAAACATAAATTCCATTTGTAGGATATGATCTTGTCACTTGATCGTAAAAATCTTAGATTTTAACATTGATCAGTATACCATCTACCAAAAAGTTATCTCTTATGTTAAATCACTTTGATCTAGGGTGAGATTATATTTATTTGACAAGGACATTAATTTTATTTTGGTTTGCGAAAATAAATTATGGTTTGAATTATACGCAGGCCTCAAGTTGGCATAAAAGAGTATAGTTTTCTTGTGTTGGGAAGGACATTTTTTAGGCTACAATGGTTAATCCATATATCAAATAAGCATGATCAAAAAAAAAAAACTTGATCATAAATGTTATTAACCATCAAAGACATTGTTTGAATTATAGTTTTCATCTATGAATCACCACATGTGGAGATCTCCAACTACACCTTAAACGTCGACAACATTTGATACCAGTGTTTATGTGTTCTAAGGAACTTATAAAAGTGAGAATCCATGTGGATTCAGAGGTCAAGGTTTTGGGAATTGCGAGATTTTCTTGAAGTGCATGTTTTAAATTAAGCATTTAAAAAGGGAGGTCTTGGAAGTAAATTACCAATTGGAAGACAAATTTCTATTGTATGCATAAAACTAAATTTCAAGACTAATTAGTATATCATTTGCCACAAATTGGTCTTTCATGTTCATTATTTATGATTTGATTCAAAATTAGAGTGATTCAACATGCATGTGAATTTTATTTATTTTCATGAAAATGACTTACAATTTTTTACATGCATCTCAAGTTGGCCCAAAAGTTAGAATTTTATCATCTATGAAGGACACTCTTGAGCCCAAACTAGGTAATATGTCTCTTCAATGGGCATGATCATAGGCCAAGAACCTTGTCATATATGTTATTCACCAACCGAAATTTTGTACTAATGTCATATTTCATTCATGAAACACTTAATGTGGAGATATATAATAGTGGATTAAACATGAAAATGAGATTTTGGCCATTTCTAAAGATACAAATATTAAGTCTCTTATACCTTTAGCGATGCAATGAAACACTAAAATTTCATATAACAAATAATTGAATAATAATGCAATTTTTCCACCAAGTCATGTCAATGAAATATATGGGGTATTCAATATCAATGTTACTACTTTCAAACCTTAGGCAAGGCCAGTGTTAGAATTGTTAATAGTTAACATGTCAATTTTCAATGGTAGTCGATGTACAATGATGCTAGTAAGTTATGGTTCTTTTTTTAATGGCACCCATATTCAAACCAAATGGAATTACCTTTGTTAGTGGTGTAAACCTACCTTAGTGGACTAAACTAAAATCGCATTGGTCCTTTAATATTTTTTATTAATTTGTTCTCATGTATGGTTGTTGGCCTCTTTGTCAACCATAACTCGTGCCTATAAAACTAACTCACTCATTTATTATTTAAGAAAAAAATGTATTTAGTTTTATATCATTTTTATTTGGAAATGTATTCTATTATTATTATTATTATTATTATTATTATTATTATTATTATTATTATTATTATTATTATTATTATTATTATTATTATTATTATTATTATTATTATTAAGGATTCTATTGAGTGAAACGAATTTATATAATTATTTGTTGATGATAATGATTACAGTATACATGTAGGAAAGCCTTAAAGACATAATCTTTTAAAAATGTCATACTAGCATACATATATAAATATATCATTCTCAAGGCACCTATATCAGATGGAATTATGTCACATATATATATATATATATATATATATATATATATATATATATATATATATATATATATATATATATATATCGATGAATTGTACATAGATTTATCTAAGATATGTATACCATCACGTGATGTAAAGATACATATTTATTGTTCATAAAATATATTCAATATAACTATTCAATCGAATTTTAAAATAAGAAATGTAGAGCAAACATGGTATTTATTTATTATGATGTATGTGGTAAAATTTATATGTTACCTATAAATTAATTATGATTATTTGTATATTAATTATTTATTTTTTTCATGCCATGTTAATATTATTTATGATAATTTGTTTCTATAATTTCATTGTTATAATTATTTATAAAAATAATGTTATTATATATATATATATATATGAGTTAATTATGATTATATGTATATTATTTATTTTTTATCATCTAGTAATATTTATTCTTCTAATTTATTTTTAAAATTTCATTATTATGATTATTTATAAATATCTTGATGCAAAATATATATTACCTATAAATTAATTACGATTATCTATATATATATATATATATATATATATATATATATATATATATATATATATATATATATATATATATATATATATATATATATATATATATATATATATATATATATATATATAATTTAGTTTTATAATTTAATTGTTATAATTATTTATAAATATGATATGGTAAAATCTATATATTACATATTTTATAGTTATGATTATCTATATATTATTTTTTAATTTATTATCATGTGATGATACTTTTTATGATAATTTATTTTTAAAATTTAATTATTATGATTACTTGTGAATAAATATATTACAATAAAATCTATATATTACTTATAAATTAATTATGATTATCTATTATACATATGATGTGGTAAAATATATATCAATTATAAATAGTTAGGATTATTTATATATTATTTATTTATTATCGTGGGGTGATTTTTTTATGATAAATAAATAAATTATAATTATAAGCATGTTATCTATTTATTTTGACGCAATAATATTTTTAACTATAATTTATTTTTATAATTCATTTCTATAATATGATTATTTATAAATATGATGCGTAAATTCATATATATTACCTATAAGTTAGTTATTTTTATAATTTTATTATTAGGATTATTTATAAATATGATGATGTAAAATCCATATATTATATAGTAAAATCTATATATTATATATAAATTAATTATGATATTATCTATTTATTTATTTATTTATTATGATGTTGTAATATTTTTATAATAATTTATTGTTAAAATTTCATTATCATGATTACTTATAAATATGATATATTACTTATAAATTATTTATTATTATTTTGTATATCATATATTTATTTATTATGATGTAGTAATATTTTTTATGATAATTTATTTTCAAATTTTATTATTAATTGCCTATAAATTAGTTATTTTTACAATTATTTAAAAATATGATTTGGTAAAATCCATATATTACATATGTTATCTCTATATTATTTTTTTAGTTATTTATTATCATGTGATGATATTTTTTTTAATGTGGTTATTTTTTTAGGATAAAATATTTTTACAATTCATTGTTGTGATGATTTATAAATTTCATGTGGTAAAATATATATTTTATCTATAAATTATTTATGATTATATGTATATTATCTATTTATTTATTATGATGTGGTAATATTTTTTATGATAATTTATTTCTATAATTTTATTGTTACAATTATTTATCAGTCAAATACAGTAATATATATATATATATATATATATATATATATATATATATATATATATATATATATATATATTATGATGTGATTATTTTTTAATGATAATTTATTTTTATAATTCATTATTATGATATGATTATTTATAAATATGATGTGATAAAATCTATATATTAGCTTTTATGATTATCTAATTATTTATAAATATAATGCACTAAAATCTATATATTATCCAAAGATTCATTATGATTATTTATAAATATGATGTAGTAAAATTTATATATTATCTATAAATTAGTTATGATTATCTAATTATTTATAAATATAATGTAGTAAAATTTATATATTATCCACAAATAAATTATGATTAACTCTATATTATCTATTTATTTATTACGATGTAATATTTTTTTATGATAATTTTTTTTTACAATTTTATTGTTATGATTATTAATATATATGATGTGATAATAAATATGATGTGATGTTATAATATTTTGCATGATAATTAATTTTTAAAATTTCTTGGTTATGATTATTAATAAATATGATGTGCTAATGTGATTATTTATTTATTAATTATGATGTTCTTATATAATGAATCCAATCAAGTGGAAATCAATTTCACACTAAAAATAATGAGATAAGTTGTATAGGGAAATAAATGAGAATAAAAGTAATCTGAAAAAGATTAAATGTAAAAGGCTTGTATTTTATATACTCAATATAGATTGACAGTTCAATTTAATCTTTTATTTATCTTATTTAATTTTTATCTCTCAATTTACTTTATATATATAATCATGTTTGTTGTTGTTCTTTATTTAACATGTCAGCTTTCATATAATAATTTTTTTAATTTTTTATTATATAATGTCGGTGTTAAAATAATTAAATGCTAACATTGTCATGCCATTACAACTCCCAATTACCTCACTTGAATGTCATTTTAAGAACACCTAAAAGTGTAACAAATATCAATATTACTTTTATAATTCAATATTATGATCCAAATTTTATGAATGAAGATGGTGATACAAAATGTGAACATGTTCATACATAAATACCTACATATATGTTATGTTTGGATGTATGTATGCATGCATATGTATATTTATGCATAAATATATACATAGATACATAATATGTATGTGTATATGTATGTATGTGTGTGTGTATGTATGTATGTATATAATCTATAAAGGTATTATAATTACGAACATAATATAACATATGGTTAATTCTATATAGGTATACAACAAATTACATCATGTAATACATATCCTACTAATAAAAAAGCCTCCCTCTATTTATCTTGCATGTAAAAGGCTCTTCTTCATATGTGTAACTCATAAATGGATATCTCTAAAATTCTATAGATTACTCCAAGATCCAAATATGGGTCCTTTTACACTAATAATGTGCTTATAGCTAGACCTATTAATATAAAGATATTATTTTTACACTTTACATGTGAGACATGTAACCAAGTTCACAATTTAATTTTAGAATGATAAAAAATAGTTTTAAACATGCACTTATCACAATCTCATGTTCACACTCAATTTACATCTAATGCTCAATAGGGTTAATGGTAGTTTGAGTCACATGTAGAAGAGTGTGAAAGGTAGAAACAATATGAGTTGGATCTATGATTATCATCTCAATTGGACAATTAGATGTCATTGAATAACTATACATTGATAACACATTCACATAAGTTATATTTGCACAAATATAGGGGGAAATTATTTTTAAAAATTTATATTTATAATTAAATATTACAAGTTATCATACATTAATGAGTTCTTGCACAGATGAAATGATAACAACAATTCCTAGGTTTGTTCCTACTCATATATATGGAGGATAATCCATTATGGTACTCAACTGAATAATTAGAATGTTATTATTACTTGAACATATTTATATAAATTAATACATGTACATGAAGTATAAAATTAATGGTTAATCTACTTCATATATATTTACATCAGCTAAGTAACAAAAAAAATTGCGCTAGTAAACAACCCAAAATCTAGTTGTGAGAATGATTGGAATGTCTCCTCCTAAAACATAAAAAATTAAATATATATTATTTAATTTTCAATGTAAGATAATTATTACCATTAATAAATATGTATGTATGTATGTGTGTATGTATGCTAATATTCTAATTTTTTCATAACATGTCAAATATATAGGTGAATTTGAGATTTCCACACCAAACATATGTTCAAAAAAACTCATCCAAAATAACCATAGAATCTATCCACTAGAATCACCACCATCCTAATTTGATGGTCTAGTGAATATAGCACCATAGGTTTTACACTTGTGTGGTTAGGCTTCAATGCAAGTAGGAGCATCTCCATATCCACCCTCTCCAACATGAGTGTCATAAATGTTACTTGTATGTATAGTGAGGGTGTCATTAAGTGCATTCAAAGTGTTAATATCTATAACCTCCTTCCCTACATAGCGAACTGCCTTAGGTTGAAGTTGACTTTGGATACAAACTCTTACATGATGATTAGGTGCATGACATGGACCTAGTCTATCCTCCACAAAAACTTTTCCTTGGACCTAAAATTTATAATAATTGGTAATTTCATCAAGGATAAAGTTACAATAGAGTTTCCTTAAAAAATACAAAGGAACCTCATGGTTATTATAAGATGGGTATTAAAAATCAATCCATCATTGAACCCAAAAATTATATATTATCAAAATATGTTGGCACAAGTGGGTTAGAAACCATTTGCATGATAATACAGGCAGTGCATTAGTTGATGTATATCAATGAATAGTTAAAAAATTGTCTTTTGATATTTTTAAGTCTCATGCCAATAACTGATAATTTATTAGCATAGTAAGACCTACATATCTCTATAAGTCAAACATTTGACATGTTATCAAGTCAACTTGGGCTAGTAATGATTGTAAGGTATTTTCAAAATAATTACTATGGGTTTTGACTAAAATATGGTCCCTCATTCTCTTAATTATCTTGTCATATTGTATATTATTATCCACTATATGTGTCTATAAATTTTCTTGACTACTTGAGAGTTCTTGTGGAATTGTAGAAGGGATAAGATGTTTAAGACCATTTTATGGAATATGTTTTTATTATTCAATTTAAACATTTTTTTCACACTTGAATGATGCATAGAAATGAAAAACATAGTTTTAAAAAAAAATTAAATAAAAACATCTAAATTTTGTATTAATTTGTAGGAATTTGTTTTACGTATGTGTAACATTGTAAAATTGTATATATCAATGTGTGATGTGAAAGAGAAGTAGTAGTTGTCTTTTCTTTAGCATGTGAGTGCAAGTGCAATCTGACTAGAATGAAATTGAAATTGAAATTAAAATGGATATCTTTAACTCTATTCTAATAAAAATCATACATAGTATAACTCATGATTTTAGGAGCGGTATTAACTAAGCATAACACAACGAACTTGTACATGTTAATTTAATAACACATACAAATTTGTGAGCATTTCCTGAAAATATCCATAATTTGCCTCATCAATTATTAGAACTTGCCCTACTAAAAACACTAAAAATAAAAAATAAAAAATGTACATAGAAAAAGGAAGAAACACCAATAAGATTTAATTTCACTTTTGACTATTATACATTGAAACCTTATAAAAAGTACAATATATCCTTCCTAAATCTCATTAGAAGAAACAATGACACAAAAATTTATTTCTAAAAGACATGTCTTAAAGTTTAAACTACCATAACTTAAAATTCAATGGCACATATGTAAGATTTAATGTGAGCATATAGGAAATATCTTTAATATAAAATTTAAAAAAAATCATTTCAATGTCTCATTTAAGCAATAAGAATAAACATTTTTAGTTGAACATTTATTCGCCATGGAAAAGTTAATGGATATTATGGTAGTATTAATTATTTTGAGCAAAAAACCATAAATAAAGAATTAAATGAACACTAAAAAAAAGGAATATTCATTAACTATAGTTAAAAAATCATTATTTTATTTTATTTTATCAGATTAACATGTATTTGAAGGAGTATGTTACCCTAGAGAAAAATCTAACTTTTAATAGTTAAATACTACCCAACAATAAAAATAATTTCAAGAATGTCATTGTTAACAAGGAGAAAAAAATATTCAAGTAAAAAAATATCACTTCAATTAAGTGTACATTTACTTTGAAACATAAGTACCATTATACATATTGCATTAGATATATTCTTTTTATGATGTTTAATTTTATATTTCAAGTATAAAAATCAATACATTAAAGCTATGTTATATACATTCCAAAAAAGTACAATAAATATCTATTGATTTTTTTAAGCCAAATTTATTTCTTTTCTCTCATGATTTCAAAGTGTAAAATTAGGATAATATTGTACTTTCTTGGGGTTCAAAGTTTTGACACTCTCATTTTCCAATGTATACCTGGGTTCATAATTTATAGCATAATGGGAATTATCATAAACAAGATTAAAGCCTATAAATATATGGTTTATACTATGAAATTTGTAAAAATAAAAAGTTATTTTTAAAAAAAACTTTAGCCAAACTTTCACCACCATTTTTATTTATTATGGTGGAAGTCTACATAGTCTACAATGCAAAATGTTTATAAACAATTGAATTGATATGTTTTTATTCTATCATAAAGTGTGGCGTTGTTAATGTTTTCCGATATATCTATTTATTGTTTGTTTTTATTTTTTTCTTATAACTGACATGTAACTAAAAATATTTATCTATCTAGGAAAATGAATTGACAATGTGCTAGGTTTCAAATTAACTATTTTTCAACTAAAATATAATGATTCAAGCTATGTTGAATAAATCAATAGTAATTAAAACATATTTTTTTATACATTTAATTTTGGGTTGAGTAGGTCTAGGCTTGATCTAGAACACAAGTTGGGTTTCTAGTTCACATACCTCTATGACAATATTATGTCCCCGATTGTGGGAAGCCTAATCACTACTGAGATTTAAAATTAGGTTTCTCAAAAATAAGTGCATCAAATTTAACCATTACACCATAACCTAATAAAAATATTTACAATGAAGAAGACTTTTAAAAACATTCACTTTTTACTTACAAATTATTCAAATTATTCGACGAAAGGAATATTTAATATAATATTAATTTTAATAATTCTCATAGATTTTCAATAGTATTTCAAACCTAATGGATAAATAAAATGTGGAATATATATATATATATATATATATATATGAATATGATTGATTATATAACTAAATAGACAAATTAGTGATATGTATGTCATAACCATTTATAAAAACCATTAAATCATATATTTAGCTTGGACATCACAAGCTAATTGTAATTCAAAATGTATAGTCGTAAATTATCATTTAAGTAAAAAAATCATTCATTATTATAAGAAATAATATATAACGTAATAATAAAAATATTCAAAAATAAATATAAAGATATTGTATTCAAAGTGTCAAAGTACTTCATACAATATTTAGCAATCCTTTATAGGTGATATTGTACATTTAGCCACTAAAAAGTGTTTTTAATAGTTATAGAAACAAAAAAATGATTAAACAATTATGATAATTATTACTCATATCGAGAAAGTATAGATCATAGGCAAGATACTTCATGTTTTTCTAAATAATGAAAAATTATGTCAATAAAATGATTTTTTATTATCAAGAGATAAATTTTCCAATCCAATAATTAATTTAATTATAAATTATTAACTACTAATTCTCTATATCAAAAGGCTATGAATATGTATACGATATTTGAAGAAAATAATTAAATTAAGTTAATGAAATAAATACTTAATATTATATTATATTCAAATTCTAAAAGGTATTATAACTATGTAGTATAATTCTATGAATTAATAATTAAATAAAACATGTAATAAATGCTTCCCTTAAAAATTAATCAATTTTACTTATTTAAGAAATTGTATCAAAATTTTTTGACACATGAACACATTCAAAAAAATTATTTTATATGCACGATATCCTCATTAAGTCACTTTTGAAAAATATGTTTTTACATAGTCTACAATCCAATTTAGGATATATCACAGATGCTTCATCCTAGTAATAATGAACTATTAACACACAATGATTACTAGTTTCAGGGAATGTGTATGTCCCAAAATTTTTAATCAGAGAAATGATGCCATATAATTCTCAAAAACAATCATCCATGATTTTATTATAATTAATTAAAAAAAATACCTCTAGATACTACTATGAATATCCTGACCCTCAAATCATAATAGAAATAATAAAAATATAAACAAAAAAATCTTATTTTATTGATTTTTTAAATATTTGAAGTGAAAAATTTACCAATTAAATGTACATTGTATTATTTTCAATAAATCTAAACAAAAAAATGAAATAATAACTACACATCTCAAGTAGTAAGTTAAACGCAAATTTTTCATAACTTTATTGGAAAAAAAAAACATAAATATGAAAACAATCATTCTACCAAGTTTGTTTGTTGCACAAACACCAATACATGACCCTACTTTGAGCATAAACAATATCTCACGAAATAAAAATTACTAAATGAATGTTTTTAATTTTAAATGCATTCAAAAAAGCATTGAAATCCATCTGAAATATTAAAATAACAAAGAAAATTTAAAAAATATTTTTCATACTACTTGTATCCATAATGTTTAATAATCATTGCATTGGATAAAATTGTGTTTTTTCAATTCATTTTTTAAGATAAATATAAAAATGTTTTTATGGGTGTATAATATATTAATTGAATCTCTACTTCCTTACACACACATCAAAATCTAGTGCAAAATAATTAATAGCATTTAATTGTAGAATAAACATATCATTGACAAAAAATGTAACAATGATAAATGAAAAGTTAAAACAAAGTAAAATTTAGTTATAAAAAGGTAACTATTTACACCATTAACTCAAAAAAAACATGAAAAAGAAATCTCACCATGGTTTTTTTCTACATGTACATAAATGCACAAGCCTATTCTAGGCAAAACATACTAGTTGTAATATGTTTCCACCAAAGTCATTCATAGTAGTGTTAAAATTATTCTTCAAAATTAAAATATCAAATGAAATTGATAAAAATGTATTTCATACCATTAGATCATGGGATGGACATTGTATTAGTTTCAATAAATCTAAAAAAAACAAAACTAAATAATAAATAAAAATCTCAAGCAGTAAGATAAAAGCCAATTTTTCATAGCTTTATTGAGAAAAAAAACCATAAATATGAAAAAAATAATTTCTTACCAAGTTTGATTGTTGCACAAACACCAATACATGACCCTACTTTGAGCATAAACAATATCTCACGAATTGAAACTTACTACATGAAACTTTTTAATTTTAAATGCATTCAAAAAAGCATTGAAATCCATCTGAAATATTAAAATAACAAGGAAAATTAAAAAAATATTTTTCATACTGCTTGTATCCCTAATGTTTAATAATCATTGCCTAGGACAAAATTGTGTTTTTTTGATTCATTTTTTAAGAGAAATAAAAAAATGTTTTTATAGGTGTATAATATATTAATTGAATCTCTACTTCATTAAACACAAATCAAAATCTAGTGCAAAAGAATTAATAGCGTTTGATTGTAGAATAAACATACCATTGACAAAAAATGTAACAATGATAAATGAAAAGTTGAAACAAAGTAAAATTCAATTATAAAAAGGTAACTATTTATACCTTTAACTCAAAAAAAAAACATTAAAAAGAAATCTCACCAAGTTTTTTAGCTACATGTACATCAATGCACAAGCCTATTCTAGGAAAAAACATACTAGTTGTAATATGTTTCCACCAAAGTCATTCATACTAATGTTAAAATTATTCTTCAAAATTAAAATATCAAACGAAATTGATAAAAATGTATTTCATACCAATAGATCATGGGATGGACATTGTATTAGTTTCAATAAATCTAAACAAAAAAAAAACATAATAACTAAACATCTCAACCAGTAAGATAAAAGCCAATTTTTCATAGCTTTATTGGAAAAAAATAACATAAATATGAAAACAATCATTTCTTACCATGTTTTATTGTTGCATAAACACCAATACATGACCCTACTTTGAGCATAAACAATATCTCACAAAATGAAACTTACTACATGAAACTTTTTAATTTTAAATGCATTCAAAAAAGCATTGAAATCCATCTGAAATATTAAAATAACAAGGAAAATAAAAAATATATTTTTCATACTGCTTGTATCCCTAATGTTTAATAATCATTGCATTGGACAAAATTGTGTTTTTTCAATTCATTTTTTAAGAGAAATCTAAAAATGTTTTTATGGGTGTATCATATATTAATTGAATCTCTACTTCCTTACACACATCAAAATCTAGTGCAAAAGAATTAATAGCGTTTAATGGTAGAATAAACATATCATTGATGAAAAATGTAACAATGATAAATTAAAAGTTAAAACAAAGTAAAATTTAGTTATAAAAAGGTAACTATTTATACCTTTAACTCAAAAAAACATGAAAAAGAAATCTAACCAATTTTTTTTTCTACATATACATCAATGCACAAGCCTATTCTAGGCAAAACATACTAGTTGTAATATGTTTCCACCAAAGTCATTCATAGTAGTGTTAAAATTCTTCTTCAAAATTAAAATATCAAATGAAATTGATAAAAATGTATTTCATACCATTAGATCATGGGATGGACATTGTATTAGTTTCAACAAATCTAAACAAAAAAACTAAATAATAACTAAACATCTCAAGTAGTAAGATAAAAGCCAATTTTTCATAGCTTTATTGGAAAAAAAGAAACATAAATATGAAAACAATCATTTCTTACCAAGTTTGATTGTTGCACAAACAACAATACATGACCCTACTTTGAGCATACACAATATCTCACGAAATGAAACTTACTACATGAAACTTTTTAATTTTAAATGCATTAAAAAAATCATTGAAATCCATCTAAAATATTAAAATAACAAGGAAAATTAAACAAAATATTTTTCATACTGCTTGTATCCCTAATGTTTAATAATCATTGCATTAGACAAAATTGTGTTTTTTCAATTCATTTTTAAAGAGAAATAAAAAAATGTTTTTATAGGTGTATAATATATTAATTGAATCTCTACTTCCTTACACACACATCAAAATTTAGTGCAAAAGAATTATTAGCATTTGATTGTATAATAAACATACCATTGACAAAAAATGTAACAATGATAAATGAAAAGTTGAAGCAAAGTAAAATTTAATTATAAAAAGGTAAATATTTATACCTTTAACTCAAAAAAAAAACATTAAAAAGAAATCTCGCCAAGTTTTTTTGCTACATGTACATCAATGCACAAGCCTATTCTAGGCAAAACATACTAGTTGTAATATGTTTCCACCAAAGTCATTCATACTAATGTTAAAATTATTCTTCAAAATTAGAATATAACATGAAATTGATAAAAATGTATTTCATACCATCAGATCATGGGATAAATTGGGTCTACATAAATAGAACTCAAAATAACAGTGTAGCATTGAATAAAAATACATTTGTTAGACAGTTTTTTGTTTGACACAAAAAAAATGTGATCATGATTTAATAAGACATCAGTTGAATTTTTGCATCCTTACACAAAAATTAAAATCAAATGGAAAAACATGTATTTGTAGATAAAGCTTAACATTTATGGAAAAGGCATCCATGTCACTAGTTTAAATGACTAATATGTGACCTATATATTTTATAATTAATAATTATTAATTTTATAAATTATAATATTATTTAATTATATAAATATGTAAATATGATATTTATATAATTAAATGTAAGATAATATAATAATATATTTAGAATAATTATATTATATTAAATAATAGGAAACCAATTAATTTTGAATCAAGCGTGAACTACAGTCAAAGACCATGTTACATAACCATGCCTTTATGGACACAAAGAAAAATATTGTAAAAATGCCTAAAAAGAAACAATTAGTTAGGATGCAAAGGCCAACATATTAATTTTGTTTCCTCGAATACTTAAAATTATTTTGAGGAGCTTTATTTGATTGAAAAAAACTAGTTCAGAATTTATAGAGATTTTAAAGTGTAAAACAACATGAAAATGATAAGAAATTTCTTTAGCATAAAATGAATCAAAACCCTACAGACTTGTGTAAACATTTTAAATAATAATAAATGTCTTTATATATATATATATATATATATATATATATATATATATATATATATATATATATATATATATATATATATATATATATATATATATATATATATATATATATATATATATATATAGATATATATGGTGAACACATCAAATATGAGAAAAATCCTATAGTCATCCAAAAAATAGATAAAAAGCCTTCACTAAAAAGTGACCTAAAAAGCAAGGTGGGTACGAAAACGATGGAGGTGGGGATTCACTACAATGCAATCACCAATTTATGAGTTTTTCCCCATAAATACTTAAAATTAAACTAAGAATCCTTCTCTATTTGAGAAGAACTTGGTGACAATTTTGTTAGATCCCAAAATGTAGGTTATCATGAAAATGATAATACATGGATTAGGTGAAAAATAAATAACAACCTTGTAGACTTGTATAATAGTATTTGAGAATAATAAATGACATTCCATGAAATTACTTCTATAAATTGCAAAATAGAGATTGCAAAAGCCAAAATATGAGTTTTTTCTCCCGAAATGCTTAATACTAAATAGAAAATCATTTACAACATGAAAAGAACCAATACCATTTTACAAAGATTTCAAAAATATCACCAACATGAGAATTATTAAATAGGGATTTGGAAAAAATGAAATCACTACCCTATTGATCTATAGAAAATTTATTGAGAAGAAGATATGTATTCGGTAGGAACAAGTAACCATGAACAACCCATATAGTCATTCATAAAATAAAGGTGGTATTAAGGTGTCGTATTACTTGTTAACCTTACAAGCTAGATATCTATCAAGAACATGATCCTAATATCTCATATCCTAAGTTAACCTCGATTAATTTCAAGAAACATAAAAGGACATTAACATAGTTCTCTCTAAAATAAACCAATGATTCCAGTTTGTCAAACAACATAATTTGATAAAAATAATGGAAACACAACAAAATATTTATTTTATTCAGATGATAGATCCTATCTTTATGTGATACTAACCTTTAGTGTAACTTTCACATGCAATCACCCACAAAATGCCATCTCTAAAACCATAAAATATATCTATAATTTTTTTTAGTTTGTGATTCTCAAATAAACTTGTTGTCCATGTGATATCATAATTATTCTCATAGATGATGAGCTGATGTATATATTCAAATTTTTCATATGTTATAAATTAAACTATTAATTTTAGGTTAATAACACATTAAGCAAACCTCTACATCTTTACAGATATAATAAAAGTTATAAAAATGATTAATGGTATCTAACGAAGAAAAATAAATATTGACATTCCACGAGGGAAAAATAACTCATACCACTAATTTAATTTATTCATCACTTAAACTTCTATATTAACTATTTGATCACTTATTGAACAATATAGCTCGACTGATAACTATTCAACCCTACAACATAATCATACCAATATATTCCATATATTAGAATAAAATAAATATATTTATATTCATCCTCAAACATCTAATATGAACCCTCATTAATTATAAAACACAAATCTCAATCCATAGATAAACTCCTATCAAAAATAATAATGTCAAATAACATAATTAGTCTCATTAATTTGTATTAAGTTTGACAATATTCACAACATTCAACAACCACTCACAAGTATTATCTATACACAAAAAATGAAAATAAATTCTCATTATAATTACGTATATATTGATAGATCTACTAAAAACTTTGTAGCAATTTTCCTTCTTTGCATATGGTGACAAAATTAATCCTTTTATAGTAGAAGGTGGTCATGTTTGTTCGGAGTGTATGTTTTTATTCAAATTTGAACTTTAATTAATTTTTTTGATATCACAACTTTTTGTATGTTAGATATGTGATAATAAAGTTAAATGCTAGATTTGTTTGTAATATAGTGTTTAGTTCATTTTTTTATAGGGTTGTGTATAGAGAGTTTATCTTAAATTTCCCAAAATAAAAAATAGAGGAGTCGAGTCTTTATTTCTATAATAATTTTTTTCACTGAGCTCTATTTTTAGAAAGATGAATTATAATGGTACTATGCCAATTACATTTATTTATCTTTTTAGAAAGCTAGAGTAGTTGATAACGAATTTGTACATAATCTATTCATTTCAAGTTAATAAAAACTTGATATCTTACTGATTTCTATTTAACTTTACTATAATTTTACCACATAAATATTTTATTCTGTCTCATCCATATTAAAAGTACTGATTATTTATTATTATGAAATATCTAATTTATTAACATTATAAATATTTCAAAACACCTACATTAAATTATTATTTGAGAGAATTGATTTGTTAAATTAATAGCCCCTATGCTTTTGACGTCCCTATCCATCCATGTCAGATGCCACAAATTAAACATTTTATTTTACATTAAAACTCCAATTGACTAAGATCACTAAGTGTTCTTTTAAAACAATCCACACCTAGAATTTACAATATGATGTTTATCGATGAGAATAATCAATTGTAGATAGGATTTTCTATAATAAAATATCACATAAAATTAACGAATCCCTTTAAATAAGAAAAACTTAAAATTATATTCACTAAGAATTTCCATGATTCTAATAAAGATTTAGATTTAACCTTGAACCACATTTAAGAAGATGTTTATCAATTTGATAAAAAGATATCTAATTATTTAGAGTATAATTTTTTAATCAATAATTAATTTATTAGTTACATAAATTTAAATGAGTTAGCAATTAAAATTAACATAAAACAAATTAATGGTAAAAAATATATTATATTTTTAAGAAATAATTTATCTAATACTTTAAACATAATTAATTTATTTTATATTTTAATATTTTTAATTTTTTTAAAATATTTTAATTTTAAACATAATAAAGTTTAAAATAAATATATTAAAAATATAATTTTTAATCAAAACATATGTTTATATTTAGATACATATATCTTTATATTAGTAATTGAAATATAATTTTTTTATAATATTTTAATTTTAAAAATAATAAAGTTAAAAATAAATATATTAAAAATAATATTTTTAATCAAAACATATGTTTATACTTATTACTTATACCTCATTTATATTTCATTAATATTTAGATCTTTCAATTACTAATATAAAGATATATGTATCTAAATATAAACATATGTTTTGATTAAAAATTATATTTTTAATATATTTATTTTTAACTTTATTATTTTTAAAATTAAAATATTATAAAAAAATAAAAAATATTTATATAAATAATATTATATAAATAATAAATATATTATATTATCAATAAATAATAAATATGATATTATAAATATATTATAAATAATTAAAAATGACAATTTTTAATTATGAATACTTATATTCATTAATATTTAGATCTTTCAATGACTAATATATATGTATCTAAATATAAACATATGTTTTGATTAAAAATTATATTTTTAATATATTTATTTTTAACTTTATTATTTTTAAAATTAAAATATTATAAAAAAATTAAAAATATTTATATAAATAATATTATATAAATAATAAATATATTATATTATATAAATAATAAATATATTATATTATGAATAAATAATAAATATGATATTATAAATATATTATAAATAATTAAAAATGACAATTTTTAATAATGAATACTTATATTCATTAATATTTAGATCTTTCAATTACTAATATAAAGATATATGTATCTAAATATAAACATATGTTTTGATTAAAAATTATATTTTTAATATATTTATTTTTAACTTTATTATTTTTAAAATTAAAATATTATAAAAAAATTAAAAATATTTATATAAATAATAAATATATAATATTATATAAATAATAACTATTATTTATAAAAATATTTTTAACTTTTTTATAATATTTTAATTTTAAAAATAATAAAGTTAAAAATAAATATATTAAAAATATATTTTTTAATCAAAACATATGTTTATATTTAGATACATATATCTTTATATTAGTAATTGAAATATAATTTTTTTATGATATTTTAATTTTTAAAATAATAAAGTTAAAAATAAATATATTAAAAATAATATTTTTAATCAAAACATATGTTTATACTTATTATTTATACCTCATTTATATTTCATTAATATTTATAAATATTATAATTTTTTTATAATATTTTAATTTTAAAAATAATAAAGTTAAAAATAAATATATTAAAAATAATATTTTTAATCAAAACATATGTTTATACTTATTATTTATACCTCATTTATATTTCATTAATATTTATATCTTTCAATTACTAATATAAAGATATATGTATCTAAATATAAACATATGTTTTGATTAGAAATTATATTTTTAATATATTTATTTTTAACTTTATTATTTTTAAAATTAAAATATTATAAAAAAATTAAAAATATTTATATAAATAATAGTTATTATTTATATAATATTATATATTTATTATTTATATAATATTATTTATATAAATATTTTTAATTTTTTTTTATAATATTTTAATTTTAAAAATAATAAAGTTAAAAATAAATATATTTAAAATATGATTTTTAATCAAAACATCTGTTTATATTTAGATACATATATCTTTATATTAGTAATTGAAAGATCTAAATATTAATGAATATAAGTATTCATAATTAAAAATTGTCATTTTTAATTATTTATAATATATTTATAATATAATATTTATTATTTATTCATAATATAATATGTTTATTATTTATATAATATTATATATTTATTATTTATATAATATTATTTATATAAATATTTTTAATTTTTTTATAATATTTTAATTTTAAAAATAATAAAGTTAAAAATAAATATATTAAAAATATAATTTTTAATCAAAACATATGTTTATATTTAGATACATATATCTTTATATTAGTCATTGAAAGATGTAAATATTAATGAATATAAGTATTCATAATTAAAAATTGTCATTTTTAATTATTTATAATATAATATTTATTATTTATTCATAATATAATATATTTATTATTTGTATAATATAATATATTTATTATTTGTATAATATAATATATTTATTATTTATATAAATATTTTTAATTTTTTTATAATATTTTATTTTTAAAAATAATAAAGTTAAAAATAAATATATTAAAAATATAATTTTTAATTAAAACATATGTTTATATTTAGATACATATATCTTTATATTAGTAATTGAAAGATCTAAATATTAATGAATATAAGTATTCATAATTAAAAATTGTCATTTTTAAAAATATTATATTTAATTAATAATAAAAGTTGATAGGATTTTAAAATAATTTAAACTTTAAAAATAAATCCGTATTTTTTTTTCTAAACACTTCCATTTTAAAATTAAATTCTTATATTTTAAAATTAAATTCTTGTAACACCTAAAATTTCACTTCCGTATTAATGCATTTTATTTTATATTTATATATATTTTTAAAGTCCCAAAACTTTTATTTAAAAGATACTTTAATAAAATTTTAGATCCTTCAATGTAATTAAAAACATATTAATAAAAAATCATCTTAAAGATCGCCGATCTGTGGTTATTCCTAATCGTAGAGGAAGGAATTGATGGTAGTAGAGGTGTCACACTAAATATTTAAGATTATTAAATATTTAAAATAGAATTGTTCAACGTATATGGTCCAGAAGGAATTGATGGTACTAGTGGTGTCACACTGAAGTCTAAAGAACAATCACATGCTTGTTGAAGATTTACTAATGTTAATAATGGCACTCTTAATGTTGTCTTGTTGGGCACAAAGTCTAAAGAACAATCACACGATTAAATAAGATTTAATAAATAGATCACTAAAGAAGTTTCCAGTTTTCACATAAAAAGGAACAGTTGTAACGATATAATTTATAACTGAGAATTCTTTCGTGTAAATTGTAATTGATTTTAATGAATTGAAAAATATAATATATTTTTTTTTATATAAATAAATTTGAAAATTTTAATTGTAACTGGGAAGAGTTTCTACAAAGATCAATCTTCAAACCTAATTTTAAACGTAAAATGAAGGAATTTCGTCTATCATATAAAAGTCAGATTCTGACTTTCAATACTTTTTTAAATTTGAAGATTATATAACAAAGTAAAACAAAGTTTGCATTCGTTGCTAGAATAATGTGTGGAAAAATATTTTAATGATAAATTATTTATTTCCAAGAAGTTAGAGCTGTTAACATCGTAAAACTTAATTTGGAGCACGGATATAAAACATTTTTGTTATTAGTAGTTTAATTTTTTATTATTGTGGATTTAAGTGAATTACATATCTATTAAATTTAAGAAGTGTCAGTTTTTTAATTCAATACAATTATTTGTTTTGTTTATTTTTACTTGTTATATTTGCAATAATAGTAATAATAATATTATTATTATTATTAACACTTATTAATCAATTTTTTCCAATGAATCTTGTAAAATAGTGTGAAATGATAATAAAAATGATCATTTTTAATTGATATTTATATTATTATTATATTTAAATTTAATATTTATTTAATTCTATAGATTAGTATTGACTTTAAATTTAAAGTCTATTCTATTGTTAAATTAGAAAAAGTAAATGAAAAATCATGATAGCTTAATAAAATTGCAGAGTTTAGATTCTTTTATAATTATTAGACATCTTTAAATCCCAATGTAACGGTGTGGTTAGCTTGAGGCCCCTTATCACTAAATAAGACTAAAATTGTAGAGAACGTAATAGTGTTATCAATTGAAATTTCTATTCTTTTTTTGTTGAGTTTTGAATTTAATGACAACAAGGGTTAGACTATGGTGTATAGAAGAAGAATAGAAGATCAGAAAAGGCACGTATAGAGTCATTGCAAGATTTTATTTGGACTTCAGCGGGTTCTACAAGGATTTTAGAGTAATTGTTTGGTGGTACTTATTGGGTTTTCTTGTCATGTTTTGTGATGTTCTATACATCATGATCCTTGTTGTTTAGTGATTTATTTTGTTGTGTTTCAGTGTTTACTTGTTGTAGTTCAATTGTTGTTTCATTGTGTAGGATTACACGCTGTCCTAGTTATGATAATGGTTTGTGGGACCCTATCAAAATCATTTGTTTTTTTTTTATTGGATATTTTTAATTACCTTTTTTTTTAATGTTTGCCTCTAGTAGAGGCATTGTTTAAGAGCCTTCATTGTAGTATCTTTTATTCTCCATTCTATTAGATTATGGGAGTTATCAACACCCTCATTCCCTATTCATATATTTGACTCAAAAGTATTTTTTAATAATAATAATAATAATAATAATAATAATAATAATAATAATAATAATAATAATAATAATAATAATAATAATGGTTCGTGAAAAATCTAAGATAGATAATTTAAAATTGATATATCTCAAAAATTTTAAAACATGTATATTTAATATATGTACTAGCTAAGATAACTTAAATATAAATATTTGAAATAGTATAAAATATCCTAAATTAACTTAGATCTCTTGATCCGAATAATGTATATTGACAACATTAGATGCCCTGGCCCATATTTTTAACATAATACATTGGACGTATGACTCTCACATCAAGAAATTACTTGGAAAATGCAAACATTATCTCATACTCTCTTTATTAGGATAGATAAAATGGTAGATATGTTAACATCTAGAATGATCCCTGGTCTAGTGTGCACCCTCTATGCAATGATCCTTCATTCAACAATTTTGTAAAAATACTTTTCAAATATATTAGCACCATTATTTTGTAATTATTGGGTTGAGACCCAAAGTGTATGTGACCATCATAGAATATGAAAAAATCCAAGTCTCTCTTCAACCAACCATTATTATGATATTTTTATTTCATTTAAATTCTACTTGATTCTCATCATATCAATAGCTCAAAAAATATTAATGGATTAAAATGGATTATAAATCCTTTAGCCAAATTTTTAGTTCAACAACATCATAATAAGATAATATCTATTGTTAATACCTCTTCATGGCTTATGGAAAAAGTATATAAATCTCACAGGGACTTCCTAAATCTAAAATTAATGTAATTTTTCGTGAGAAACAAATTTATTTTCTAGGATAGACTATATAGGATTGGTTTTCATGGGCCTTCCTAGTGTATCTCCTTTAAACATACTTCTAAAATGCCAAACCACATCCTCATTCATTGATATTTTTCATGTAGAATGTCGTCAAGGTTTTTAAATAAAATAAAAAACACTTTGTGTATCAACTAGTTCTATTCAATAATCATTGATTAAATGTTTTTAAAAGAAAAGAAAGAGGGGATCATATTATAAGTGTTTGGGCCATGGACCCATAACTAATGATCTAGAGATTATGCAAAATAAATAAATAATAGTGTCTTCAGGAAACTACCATTGTTTGAATAATGCCTCTCTTAAAATCGAGAATCATCATATTATCTCAAAATTAAATTTATGAAAAAACATCAACCTCCCTCCTCAAATCGACAAAACCTTTATTAACATCTAAGAAGACTCTAAGCCACAATAATGTCAATCTAAATTGAATCCAAAGATAACTAAGTAATTTTAGAGGTGGGGTCATCTTCAAATATAGTCTAGGATAAGTTTTTTATTTTTTTACGTTTAACATTCCATGGTATTTAAAAATTAAGGATGGATTTTTAGCTCTAATCATAAGCTTCATAACTATTATTGATTCAAATTTTATATAATTATTTGTGGAATGCGATTCACTCTTAATTATGAACATGGTTAAATTGAAAAGGTCTTATCAGTGATAGCTCAATTCAAGCATTCAAGATATCTTCTATATCATTCTTTTCATTGCAAGGTCATTTCCTTCTCCCATGACTATTATAAGACTAATTCTAAAGCAAATTTATTAGTTAAATTTAGAGAGCTTCACCTTCCTCCTAATGAAAATTACCACTTTGAAGGCCAACCTCTTTAGTGAAGAATGTGGATAAATAATTAGAAAATACTTGATCTACTGACAACTTACAATTTATTCAAGTTATCATCAAGGGAATCAATAGTTTAGCTTTTTAAATTTTTTGGGTAGTCTAATTTATTTAAATACATTATGAAAATTGGTGGCCAAGGATTCTAAGCATAACATTTTATTACTTAAAATGGTTTTATCATGTTTTTTCCATCTTCCAATTGTAGAGTGTTACGGGTATTGAAGATTTTAGGATTTAATTATTTGGGTCTTTCTCTTGTAATTGACTTGATGGCTTTGTGGGTGATTGACATTTTTTATTTTTATATGTCTCCTTTTGATCTCATGGAGACTTATTTTGTCATTCTTGGTTTGGTATGTTATCCATTTTTTTAATACTATAATGTTAGGGCACAATTTTTTTCATTATTAGCTACCAAAAATTAAGATATTGTAAATGTATTTCTAGAAAAATGTCAAAGAAATATTAATATAAAAATACCTTTATTTTTATGTAATATTTTAAATTTATATTTAAAAAATATAATTCAAAATAGATCATATATAAAATAATATTATATTTTTACAAATATTTATAAAATATTATTATATTTATAATAAATCAATTTTTTAATTTAAAAAAAATATTAATAAAATATTTATAATATTCAAAATTTAATAAAATATATATTTTTATTAATTTGTAAAATTTATTTTATCTTTTTGAAAAATTAAGTGTCCTTCCCAAATTATTTTTGAAATTATTCTTGTCATTATGTTGGTATCATTTGTAGGGTTTTGACACTAAAGATTGTTTATAAAGTGTTAACATTATATATATATATATATATATATATATATATATATATATATATATATATATATATATATATATATATTTATATATTTTAATGTGAGTATATTTAATTTATCATTGAAAAATAAGTGTTATAGAATGTAAGTAGTGAAAGTGTAGAGTAAGTGATTAGGTTCATAACATCATTTTGTAACTAACCTAATATTTATACGACCTTGATATCCTATTTAAAACGTATTTACAATCTTGACATCTTGTTTAATTAAACATAAGATTTCAGCAATAAACATTTTATTATGTTTAATAACAAATTTTAATGTAATAAAAATCATAATATTAAACATATATTTTTAAATCTAAATTAGAAAAGCAATTAAAACAAATTAAGAACTTTCTATTTACCTATTTTCTTATATATTTGATTCAACAATGTTTTATTTTTTATTCATATCATTATGTGTATTGGGAAGCCTGGATGCAACGAAGAATATAGAAACAAATAAGCCTACCACTCGATCATTAGCCCATTAAACAAACCTAGATCTTCCAATTTATCCTAAATGAAATCCCACTAAATTCAAAATGGCTACAAGGAAAGTATACTATACGAAACTTTCAAACTACCGTTACATTAAAGTTTATAACGTTACCGAGTTTTCCAACAATAATCATACAGAATTGCATTATTTGCATTGGACCTGATCAAATAGACATGGTAAGATCTAGCTTGATATTATTTTCATGTGAAAAACTAGTATAAACTTTTGACAGACAAATCTCATCTGCTGAAAATGTTCTCATTTTCGCGTCAATGCTCAAAGATACGTTGCTGTCCATACTCTCGCCCTGTTTTTCATTCTCAATCAATTGCAATTCACAACTAGCCCTCCTCATTAATGACCGTTCCACCACGTTCTGTTGACACTGTTGATTCGATGGTAATGAAGTGACAAGATTCTCAATCTCCTTCCCCTGTCAAGGACAAACAAACAAACTGCTATAACACACATGATAGTTTTCATAAAATTTAGTGAGCTCCACCTTGTTTTTTCGTCATTTTAACAAAAGATCACAACAGCATTTGAGACTCACCTTCAAACTTGTCTGGGATATGCAAATTGAATTGGAAGCATTAGTTGGAGAAGATTCTTCAGTTTTAACATAATCCGAAAACACACATTTGTTTCTCTTCTTGTGCCGTGAATCTTCATTAAGCTCATTCATTGTGTTTTCTGCATGACTTTTGAATATAGCAATATCAGATTTATTCACAAGCGAACTATCTGTGAAGTTTAGATACTCTATGTAATCTCTATAGCTTCTGCCTATTCTTATGCTTCCGCCGCTTTGTTCTGATGATGTTTTCCCTTCTGGGCTTGTAGCAATTGGTTGATGAGCCATATAAAATAATTCCACTTCTTCAGTCCATAACCTATAATGGGCAAACAGAAAGAATACAAGGTAATTTTTTCTAATGTAAAGAGAAACCCTTATGGTATTAAAGGCCAACACACCAAATAACATCTGGAGGCCTTTAAAAAGTTACATTTTTATCCTTATCCAAAAATAAATAAGTAGTAGAAATGGCAAAAATATCCTTTACATGTTTTAACTTCACCCCTCCCACAAACATGGATAGAGAGGAAGGCCTTTGGAAAAAGGAGTTTAATATTCACCTCTTTTGAGAACTTTGACAACCATAGTTGTATGTGAAAAATGGATCCTGGATGCTCTGAATCTGCTGTTGTGGTTGGCTTTTAGGCTCAGGTTCTGCTGTAAATTTGCACCCAAATCAGATTTTAGTACTCCTACTTTCTTGACTGATTGTTATGACATTTCGGCGATAAAACATTCAATGTAGTTTTGAATTAACTGTAATAGGATCCATTTTAGCAGATACTACGTGTAATTAATTACCATGGCTTTCATCGTCCTTCTTGGTAGACCTGTACATCTGTATCGAATTGGAGAATATCCAAATCAAATTGTGAATTAATATCGTTTGATGAAAAATAGCTCTAACTTACAACTTCAATTAACAGTAAACTGTTCTATGCATGCACATTAATGAACCTGAAGGTGGCTTTTAACATGAGCGATTGTAAGCCCTTCAACATTCATTAGATCAAGGACCAGCTTTGGAGTCGCCTCTGTAAAGGGAGGGGGGGAAAAAAAAGATATATATTTTTCTTATGAGATCCAAAAAAGAAATTCAAATATATTTAAGTTCCCAAAATCTGTGTAACTTGAAAAGCCTTACAATTGATCAATAAATAACAGAGAACTTACTGTATGGGCCACCAAGTTGTATTACCGCGTTCACAAAGCACTGGTGGAGATGAACAGACCATCGAAGGCGGGGAATCTTAGACCGTACATATTGTCTTACTGTCCCTCTTCTTTCACAGCTCCCCATTGTTGATAAAATTTCTCTCTTTTGATTGCTTTGCTTTCGCCTGAACCTCAACATTTCAGTTTTGAATAATACCCAAATAACGAATTCTGCCAATTTTATCCCCAATTTCAATACCCAGAGGAGAGATAAGCTGTTGAATGGGGAAAAAAAATAAAATAAAATAGTAATTGATAATCTTGAAGCTGTAAATCAGAGTAGCAAAATCCAAAGTAGATCCCAATTACACCTAACCTCTTACCTTAGTGAACTGTAAGGAGAATTCTTCAAACTAAAATCCCACTGAAATATCCTTTCACTTCATACAAATCCAGGTAAAACTTGACAGTACAACTCTCCTTTTACATTAGCTATTCAGCAATTATTTCCATCCTAAGATTTTTATAGGATACGTGTATTTTCTAGAACCGAAATCTATTAAATGTTTTGCTTAATCTATAATTCAATAAGATTATTAAATATTTTTAAGGTGTTGCTAAATCTATAATTAAAGAAGATATGGTGATGCAAGTGATGGTAACCTATCAAACGTAAATTATTTAGTAGACTAGAAAAAGAGAGGCATCACATATGTCAATTGTTACTTTTTCTTCTTTAAAATTTGACAATCTACAGGATATTTTTCCACTGTTAAATCACAAATGTCTGAATTTAAATGGGAGTTAGACGTTTCCCCACACGGGAAAAAAGTCCTCAGAATAAATTGGAATTTAAACAATTTAGAACATGGGGTTCTCGCATCCCAGTCAACATTCTATACTCAAAAATAAAAATTATATACCTTTAAAACATTTGACAACCCACTCACGTTTACATCATTACGGACCCAAATGAAAAGGAATTTCCATCATAATGACAATCAAGAATACCGATGGACCCGCTCAAACATTGTAACAGTTTTCTTTATCTTAGTAATTTGGTTTCTCTATAATTTGTCTTTTATAATTTGGTTTCTCTATGAATGAAGAGTTAGTACCGGTGGACTTTTATGTTTGGGTTCACACTTACATATAGATGTTATTTCGCAGCAATCAACATATAGATTCTATTTCGAAGCAAATCAATATATAGATTTTATGTTTGGCTTATAAAGAAAATGGGTTTTAGGGACTTCGTTAAATCGTATTGGGTTTTATCTTTGGATCGAAGAAAGATGTATTTCATAGAGGAAGAGAAAACATTAACTAACGTAGGGTAGC